>JAGKTI010024226.1:0-14470 GCA_018397915.1 Birgus latro | reverse complement strand
CAGCCCACAATATCCGAATAGTGAGTATATCCGAGTATTGGACGTCCTAATAATAGAGGGATTACTGTATATTAGTTTTCACGTTATATGAGTTATAAAGCTGATGGTGGTTTACTCTTTTTATAATAAATGTAAAATATGGCATCAAATAGTTGGCATTAATGGGAAAAAATATAATTATACTGAAACGTGAATCAGGCGATGTATGCCTTGCATGCCATTGTCTAGGCAGCTCACCTGTTACCAGTGACCTGGCCAGTAAAGACATGTCGTGCCACGGTATGAAATTTAAGGCCAAAAGATTCCCCAATCGATGACGATGTGGAGGATTTACATAGCATTAGAGGAAGAAACAGTCAGAAATGATGATCATGTAATGTTGCCAAAAAAAGGTGCGATATGTTGATGTGTTTGGTGAGTGAAACGACGCTTATATCGCCTATAGTCATCATCATCATCATCTTCGTTTTTCGGCCTTCTGTTCCCATATTCAAACTGGGGTTGGACGTGCAATGGCTTTTCTCCACTGCTTCCTATCCTGGATTAAATCTTCTCCAATACCAAGTCTTTCAATATCTTGCATTAAAACACTTTTCCAGGTCTTCTTAGGTCTTCCTGGTGGTCGATGTCCCACCACTTCCAGTTCCTCTGCTATTCTCACACAGCTCCCTTCCTCACTCCTCCTCTTGTGACCAAACCATATAAGCCGCTTCTGCCTCAAGATGATTTCGAGATCCTTCACCCCGCATCTTCTGGCTACCTCCTCACTCAGAACTCTGTCCTCCCATCTCACTCCCACCATGTATCTTAACATTCTATGATCAGTACTCCTCAGAACATTCATCAATCTATCTGTCAAAGCCCATGTTTCAGCACCATATATCAATACTGGTCTAATGCAAGCCTCATATATTTTACTTCTATGTCTCAGTGGTATGTTTTTGTTGACCAGTAGGCTAGCTATTTCCGTCCACTTTAACCATGCTCATGCCACTCTTCTTCTAACTGATCTCTCCACCCCTGCTTCACAGTCCAATACGTCTCCTAGATAGCAGAACTGCTGCACTTCCTGTAGTGTGCCCCCATTCACCTCGAGTGCATCCTCTGCTTCATCTCTCCGCCTTTCTACTTATGCAGGCTGGGCAGTGGAAATTTTGCACTCCTCTCAAATTCTGCAGACCTGAACACCTTCTATGGCACCACTCATTACACTCCGTGCACAACACTGAATTCACTCCTACTCCTCTGCCACAGCATCCACATGGCCATTTTCCTGACTGAATTCTTTATACTGGTTTCTTGCCTGTCACCATTACCTTTGTCTTATCCATATTTATTTTCATTCTCCTCTTCTCCATTCCATTTTTCCATCTATTAAACATATCCACCACTTCTTCCTTAGTCTCCGCTGTCAGCACTAGGTCATCAGCATACAGCAATTCCCTTGGGCCTTCCCTCCTACATTCCTGTGTTGCCTCCTCCATTACTATGTTAAACAGCAATGGACTGAGTGCTGAACCTTGATGTACCCCAACTCCTATTCCAAAATTTCCTGATGTTCCTGCTATTGTCTTCACTTTTGATCTTGTATCAATATAGAGATACATGACAGCTGCAATGAGTCTCTCAGGTACATTCTGTCTTCTCAAGGCCCACTCTATAACTCTCCTTGGTACTCTGTCAGAAGCTTTTTCCAAGTCCACAAACACATGGTACAAGCATTTCCTCCTCTGTTGAAACTTTTCCTGCAACTGTCTCATGATGAATCAATATTGCATCTGTTGTGGATTTACCTGTGCAAAATCCAAACTGTTGGTTATCTATCTTCACTATCTGCTTCAGCCTTCCTTCCAGCACCTTTTCGAATATCTTCTTTCCATGCACAGTCTGACTCCTCGGTACTTTCCACACAGTAGGGCATCTCCTTTGCCTTTATAAATTGGCATTGTCCAGCTATCTCTCCAGTCCTCAGCTGGCTGTCCTTCTACTATGATGTTATTAAAAATCTTTGTCACTTCATTTACACCAGTACTTCCAGCCTTTTTTATCAGATCAGTTGTTATACCTGTTGGGCCTGGAGCTTTCCCGGTCATCATTTCCTTTAAGCCTATCTCCATCTCAGCTTCTGTTATCACTGCGACTGGCCTTTCTATCTCATAATTATTTTCTTCATTTAACAGCTCCTCAAAGTGCCTCTTCCACCTTTCCAGTATTTCTGGCTCATCAGTTTTTCTTTCCCCATTTTCATCCTTTACAGATTTAGCTCCCACCACATCTTTCCTCTCCTTCCTCATCTGTCTTGCAATTTTAAACATTTTTGTCTGTCCTTGTGCACTCTCCAGATGTCTACTCCAACTTTCCCAGGCCACCCTTTTTGCTCTGGCCACTTCTTTCTTTGCCTGTCTTTTCTTTTCATTGTCTTCTCTTCTGTCTTCCCTTCTAGTTCTCTGCCATCCTTTAAATTCTCTTCTTCTCGCTTATCACCTGCTTCACCTCCTCGCACCACCACCACATCTCTCTTTCTTTGCTCCTGTGACCTTTGTTTCTCCACAGACTTCCCTCGCAACCTCTATTATATTATCCCTGAAGCGTTTCCAATCACCTCTCTGTCTCTCATTACTTCTCTTAAAATTGTCTTCAAATTGTAGTCTTATCTCCTCATCCTTCAATTTCCACACCTTTACTCTTTTAACACCCTTCCTCTTCTTTCTTCCTTTCATATTTTCCACTCTCAAATCCATAGCTAAGAATCTATGTTGTGGTAGACATGCTTCACCTGGTATAACTTTACAATCTTTCACTTTAATACTGTATCTTGCTCCTTTCTCATGAGCATAAAATCAATTTGAGTTTCTACTCCTATACTTTTGTAAGTTATCAACTTCTCTCTTTCCTTTTTGAATGTTGTGTTTATAATTTTCAAATCCTTACCCTGGCAGAACTCCAGTATCCTCTCTTCCTCTCTATTTCTCGCTCCAAAGCCGAAGACTCCCATAACTTCCTCATGTCCCCTCCGATCAGTGATCAGTACCAGTGGGTCCATTCAAGTCTCCAGCAATGATTATTACCTCAGAGTCTGGTACTCACGCTGCATCATCAAGTTTTCCCCGGAATGCCTCTTTTTTGTCATCTGGTCTACCAGTCTGTGGCGCATATGCAGAAAAAATATGCCAAACCTTTCCTGCCACTACAATCTTGACCTTCATCAGCCTTGGAGACATTCTCTCCACTTGTATCTTATCCTCGACTAACTCCTCCCACACCAACATTCCCACACCTCCAGTTCCTTCCTTCTTCCCTGACCACAAGAACTTGTACCTCTCCTTACCCCGACCAAACATTCTGCATCCTGTTCCCTTATAGTGCACCTCCTGTATGCAACACAAGTCAACTGTTCTCCTTCCCAACATCTCCATCACCTCTCCACTTTTTCCCACCATCATTCCAACACCAGTGAGGGAAGCCGGTTTAGTCGCTGGCAACCCGACCATGTGACTGGTTGTACTGGGTTACATGGTACCAGTAGCAAGGCCATCGCCTGTATTACTGTGTGAACACCAACTCTTTTACTACATATAAATTTGTACCAAATAAATAAGTAAATAACTATTATAAGTGGCTGGGAATAGTTACCCTTCCATAGATCACGTTTTCTCAGGAGCCAAGGCCCATAGAAAACACAGCCATGTGAGGGTATTCTTACCTGTAGCAGCATTTTAAAGGTTAGGTGAGTGATTTCTTTGCGAATTTTTGATGTTTGTCGTAAAAAGCGGAGGTTTTAGAAAAAAAAAATCTGCTGGGACTGGGGGAGGTAATTGGTTAAGAATCTAATGGGACTGGGCGGGTTAACATAAAGCTAACATATGAGACATTGGCATTTATATAAATGCCTAATAACCTCAAGTGAACGATTGACATGCTCAAAAATTATATGAATAATCTTCATATTACGGCTACATTCTCAGCTGATCAGTCAGTCTCAACCAACTGCATCCAAAAATTACAATAAAAATTACTGAAGACAGCAATGGGAGACTCCAGATTCTAATTCAAAGTCGACTACAATGAGGCAGAAACAAGTTAATTATAATTATTGACTACCAGTGCAAATTATATCCAAACCTACACTATTCAATGAACATAGACCTTGATAGTTCCCCATGAAATTAGTTATTATAGTGTTAATCAATATTAAGTATATTTATAGAATGACGGAATCGTCCATGTTTTGACGGGGAATTGTCTGACGGCGAATTGACTTCACGGCGAATTTTCCCGGAACTAGTCCACGTCCCTCCTCACAGCTGTGCTGCACATGAGGATATTTTCGCCGCTCTGCACATTTTCGTACTGTTTAGACATGCCTCCCATGCGCCCTACATCATCTTCAGCATCGGGGGAGCCCTCTTCAAAGAAGCAGCAGCACCATACTCTAACTCTGGAGAGGAAATTGGAAATTACGCTATGAGAAAGGGCAGGGAATCTTGGAGATTGGGCATACTTTAGGTCTTGCAGCTTCCACCGTTGGGACTGTGACCAAGAAAAAGGAGATGTACAAGAAAGTGGCCACCTCATTCTCTAATCTACAGGTATTACTTATTTCTACAGTTATTACTGGAACGCATCCCCCCATTTCTATGTATATTTCAGTGGGAAAAATCGTTCCGATATATGAAATTTCGAATTACGAAAGTTTTTTTTGGTCCCTATCCCTTTCGTTTATCTAGGACCCACTGTACGTGGATTTCACCATGTGGTAAATATTGTAACCGGTTTGACCACATTGCAATTAGCAGAAGGCATAGGAGTTATTGCATAAGCAGGGGGGCAGATATAGGTATTGATCATCAACTTGCTGTGTCAAGGATTAAAATAAAACTTACGAGAAACGTTAATGGTAATTGTACAGGAGGTAATAAATATGATTTTGATGAGCTGAGAAATGATGAGAACATGAAGGAAGAGTTTCAGTGGGAATGTAGGAACAGGTTTCTAGCCCTGCAGACTTTGATGGAATCTGGAGACAATGATATTAATCAAATGTGGGGAGAGGTAAAAGAGGTTTTGCATGAGAGTGGTAAGGTTACTATTAAGAAAAAGGGAAAAGTGAGAAGGAAATCAGATGAAACATGGAATGCAGTTCAGAAGAGGAAAGAGGCAAAGTTAAGAAGTGAAGAACAACATGTCGATGGCCAGGTACTTGAAGTACTTAAAACAAAGTACTGGAGTTTACACTCTGAAGTAAAAAGACTTGTTAGACGTGATAAGAGGAGGCTATATGATGAAAAGGCAACAAAGACAGAAATTATGTAAAAATGACGGTCAGAGCACAAGAGCAGCGTATCAGGCCATAAAGGAGTTAACTGGAGAAGGAAGGAAATACCTGTACGAGATAGAAGTAGTAACTTGATAACTAAAGATGTGGATATAAAAGGAAGGTGGAAAGAGCATTTTGAATCTGTTCTAAATAGACCAATCCCAGCTGAAGAGGATATTTTCCAGCCGAGAGAAATTTGCAGACAGAAACACGGGATATAACCTTGGAAGAGGTGGCAAAATCCATAAAGGAATTGAAAGAATTTTAAGGCCCCAGGAGAGGATGGAATATTTCCTGAAATGCTTAAGGTAGAAAATGATGAGTTGATGAATGCGCTTTTGAAACTTTTTAATGTGGCTTGGTGGAATTCTAGAAGAGTGGAAAAATGATGTGATTATAAAAATATCAAAAAAGGGAGATTTAAGTGTGTGTGGAAATTGGAGGGGGATAACTTTGACACCTGTAGTTGCAAAAGTCTTTTACAAAATCTTGTTGTTAGAATGGAGCCAGTAATTGATAAAATTTTAATGGTAGAACAAGCGGGATTTAGAAAGGGTCAAGGTTATAATAAATTAGATTTTTATTGTCAGGCATCTAATGCAACAAGCTAATGAGATGAAAGTGCCACTTAGTATGTGTTTTGTGGATTTTGAAAAGGCATTTGACAGTGTTTCACATGGAGCTATGTTGAAAATTATGAGATTCTATGGTATACCAGAAAAATTTGTGAATATTATTAGAAGCCTGCATGAAGGTACTTTTTGTAAGGTAATGGTGGGTGGTTCTTTGAATGATCCATTTGAAGTTAGGTCAGGAGTGATTCAAGGAGGAGTTCTTTTGCCATTGCTGTATGTTTTGGTTATGGATTATGTTATGAGAAAGGTTTATGTAAGGAGAACAGGTGCAGGAATTAATTGGAAAGAAAATAAGAGGCTGATGGATTTGGACAATGCTGATGATATTGTACTGATTTGTAGAAGTATTTACAAGATGTAGAGGGTGCTTGATTGTCTGGTGGAGGAAGGAGAAAAAGTGGGATTGGCAGTAAATTGTGGAAAGACTGAAATTACTAATATGAACGTGGAGAACCAAATCGATTGTGTAATTGGGGATAATGTGGTGAAGAATGTAGAAAATTTTAAATATCTGGGAACAATTGTATCATCTAATGGATCATTAAACAGTGAAACTGAGGAGAGGATTAGACAGGCTTGGCAAGCTGTTGGAATGTTGAAATCTGTTTGGAATAATAATATGCTTTCAGTACGTATTAAAGTAAAAGTTTACAAGTCCATGGTTAGACCAGTTTTAATTTATGGGCGTGAGTAATGGAACAGTACAATTGCAACAGATCAGAAAGTATTAGGATTTGAAAAAAAAATACCGAGAAGGATTCTTGGGGTAAAGTGGCAAGACAGAGTTACAAATGAAAGAGTAAGGGATATTACGAGAGTGGCACCAGTTGATGAATATGTGAGACTGTCTTGCTGGAAATGGCTGGGGCACATATATAGAAAAGAAGGCCAGTTAATACAGGATGTGCCAGAGTGGACTGCTAGAGGAAGAAGAGGCAGAGGTAGGCCAAGGGAAACCTGGTTGAGGGCAATGAAAAGAGAAGCAGGAGAGGAGTGTTGGTGGGACCTGAAGGAGATGGCAAGAGACAAACATTGGTGGAGAGAGTTCATCGAGGCTTTGCATCTCGTGGGGTGCTACAAGAAATGATTGATTGATTAAAAATTTATCCCACCTTCCATCCCTTACTCACTTTGAATATAATGCATAAGAAATATAAAAAGTTTTTTTTTTTTTTTTTAACAAAGTTCAGCAGTCTGATTTAGCACATACTTTTTTTTCATTTATCAATAACATATAAGAAAATTCAGGTTCAGTACTAATGCATAACTCTTTTAACAGAACTGGGCATTACCTGTACCAGTAGTACCATTCTAAAAAACTAAACAGTATGTCAGCACAAGAAGTTTTTACTACAGGTCTGCCTGGGAGGAGATTCAGTGCATTTTTTGCATGACAGATCAATCAGCAAAATCATTTGAGATTAGTTAAGGTCTGCCTGGGAGGAAATTCAGTTCATTTTTTGCATGACACCGATTAATCAACAAAATCTGTTAAGGTTGTAGAAAATGCTGTTTTAGAGGATGTTTCCTGTTTTAAATTTCCCCCCCCACCAAAAAAAAAAAAAAAAAATTACCATGTCATATAGTACTGGTAGAAACTTTTCAACTTTTACTTAACACAGCTATACACTACAGTATATACCAGGTCTCAAGAAGATTCATAAGAAATTTTCTTAATAATCAAATGCTTGAAGTCCGTGGAATATATACACCAGAGGCAGTGTTGATTTGAAACAACAGGCTACTGGTACAGAGTATAATTTCTGTGTTTTGTAATTGCATCATCTTATCCTGAAGACTTGAGTGCACTTTTCCTCCTCAGTTGCATTGTGTGTGTGTTTCACATTGATATTGAACATTCTTTTTACCCTTTTCATGACACTTAATTTTTTAAAAACAGAATTCAGGTCTTGGTTTCCTAATGTCTGTGGTTAGACCACAGCTTTGTGGCCATCACTCTATGTCAAGTCTGTTAGGTACTGGCATGTTTTGTTGACAGTCATGATAATTCATAGAACTAGGAAATATGTTTCTATGTAATTCATGAAGTTATAAAATGCCTCATCTCAAGTCCTGTACTGTGTATTTGAGCCTGTGGAAGTGTTTGGTAAATTCTGTCCGTCTGTTTATCTATTGCAGGATCCCTCAATCCCGTAAGGGGTGGCCACAAACAAATTGCCTCCATGTCGCCCTGTCCAGTGCCATTTCATTGCCTTGTTCCCCTCCTTTCTCATATAGGTTTTCACTCCATCCCTCTATCTCATCCTCAGCTTCCCCTTCCCTCTCTCCCCTTTCTCATATACCTCTCCACTCTATCCCTCCATCTCATCCTCGGCCTCCTCCTCCCTCTTCCCCCTTCCACCTCACTTGCATACCGTACACATGCCTTGTTAGCAACTGCAAAAATATTCAGTGCTATATTTCTCCTCCTTCAGCAGAAACTGCAATCTGGTTAAATAATGGATTAGGTTGGGTAGTACATTTGATGCACCCCAGTAAGAGGTGTTAATGGGGTGTGATGCAACTATCTGGCTTCTTTGGTATCTACTTGGAGAGTACTGGTAATTAACTGTATGTTACACCTCACCATATTCTCTTCCCTCAGTAGTATGGCTGTATTCAGTGTAAATGATTATACCATAATCAGTCAGGTTTTGCCTCATGGAACTCAACCATTCCCATACATGGCCATCAGCTGAGCTGAGGGAGGTTAGGCATCTAAGCTACACTAGAAAAAACATTGTAGAAGCATGTAAGGATGCTAATGTGAGGCATTGATGGAGTTAACCATTTGCTCTACACTAGATTTCATTCACAATGCTAAAAAGTCCAAACTTTTAATCAACCTCTGAGTATGAGTCCCAGTGTAAAGTTTTGTCATTGGGCAATAAAGGAATAAAATGCAGTATTGTTGTATGCAGTAATAGACCCTTGATTGCAGTGGTAAGTATATATACATATATTTTTTTCTCTATCAGAATCCTTTATTCAACCAAAGGGAAACCTCTCATAGTGAAAGGGTTAATATTACATCTTTAGATTGACCCTAGCTGTTTCTTTCAGCGACTAGAATCCCAGGTCACCCCTGTAAAAGGAAGTGTATATGGGTTGACGACCAATGATGACAGAGTGGTGGCAGTGACAGTGGTAGAGAGCTCAAACTCCACTGGCCTAGAGCATGATGTCTCACTCCTCCTGCCTGTTCCGCTTGTGCGGATTGGCAGCTTTAGTGTGTGCAAAGGGGACCACACAATGCCTGATTTGGAGGTGAGTGTTTGGGAGCCTTCTGTGGCATGTGTCTATTGTTGTCTTCATCGTTATTATTATTTTCCACTTTATTCATTGTCATCAGTAGCAGTAGGGTCATTCCATCATGAGGAATGTTACATTCAGAAATAAGTTATTGAACTACTCTCAGTTATTTCTACAAAAGTATGCAATATAAACAAATGGATTTTGCAAGCTTTATCACCAACACTTCACCCTACATCATACAACAGTCATATTGTTTATACTGTATGTTTTAATTTGGTTGTTATATCAATTTTGAAAAGTTGCGTGAGGAACATTACTGCGATGCTACCCCCCTCTTGTGGTTGACTTAGGTTATTTCAATAAGTCTGTGATTTGACTAGTTCAGTCAAGGAGTGCTTCATATAAATAACATGTCAATAGATAAGGATCATAACCATACCCAGCAAATTTGATTATTCCTAATAATCGTCGTGCTGTTAACCCTTAAACCGCGGGGTTGTCGGAGGCACGCCGTGCCCATCCCGCGGGGCAAATCCACGCTCCGACTGACTTTTTAAAAATATTTGCCAAAAATCAGTTATTAGTCCTAGAATATTATGATTACATATGCATATGGCACATACCTTCAGCTTTCTCCTGGGATTTTTTTTTTAGCACTCGTTGACTACCGTAGGACTTGTGGAGACTTCTAAAGTTGGGTAACTAAGTCTCCACTTTACACTTCCCGACTTCTCGTAATATGAATACCACTGCCAGATATTAACACTAGGAACACAATTCAATGATTTCCAAATAGTTTGGAATACATACTCCCCCCAAAAAATCACTGTGAAAGCAATGTATAAATACGAATGTAAAAATACGAGCGCGTACGAGCCTCCCACTCGCGCTAATTCGCTGCTCGTATTGTCATTTCTTATTCATATACACACTCACACTTTATTATTTCTAGTACTTTATTACACTTATATATATCTACAGTCCTTTACTGCTTCCCACACAATGTTCAGTAGGGGTAGAGGTCACAGGGCCTTTTATAATGGGCGCAAAAGCGGAAAGAAATGGTGGGGCACGAATGCGACGTGCCCCCAGCTTGAAGGACGGCACTGAACTGAGATGACGTACGTATTTTAGTAGCCAAGAGTTGAAAATGTCAGCTGCTAATGTATATGCTAAGAAATAGATCGTAGGAAATCTAGACAATACATAATAAATTAGGTAGTTCCAGGTGAATATAAATATCATTCAGGCTTCACCCTTCCTTTCTTATATACATTTATATTATGAGAATAGCTCATATGCCATATTTCATGGGGAAAAAAGCAGGGGAAATTAGCGAACGAGTGCAGGTTGGATGTTGCCAAGTGATAATTAGCCAGTTCCAGGTATATGGCACTATCTATCTATCTATTGCCAGATGCCTCAATCCTGAACAGGGTGGCCACAAACAAATCACCTCCATGTCACTCTGTCCCCTGCCATTTCACTACCACGCTCCCAACTCACACCCCCCTCTCTCATATACCTCTCCACTCCATCCCTCCATCTCATCCTCGACCTCCCTCTCCCTCTCACCCCCTCCACCTCACTCACATACACTCTCCTTGTCAGTCTTTCACTCTCCATCCTCTCCACGTGCCCAAACCACCTTAACGTGTTTCTCCTAACGCTTCCCATCACGTCCTCAACCACACCACAAGGCTTCTTCACTTCCTCATTTGTTAGTCTGTCTCTCCATGTGACTCCACATGCTCCTCTCAAATAACTCATTTCCACTGCTCTCACTCTTGACTTCTGTCCTTCCAACAGGGTCCAAGCTTCACTTCCATATGTCAGAGTTGGTATCACAATACTGTCATGTAACAACTTTTTCACTTCCATGCTCACCTCCCTGTTTCTTATCACTGCTTTCAACAAACCAGCAACCTTCCTTACCTGCTGTACCCTTTCGAGCACTTCACCCTCCAGACTTCCATCCTTACTCATCACACTGCCCCAAGTACTTAAATTCACTCACATTCTCCATTTCCTTCCCATCCAATCTCACTGTACACTCACTGGCTTCACTTCTCTCGAAGACCATCACTTTACTCTTCCCCACATTCACCTTTAGATTCCGTTTCTTACACACTCTCCCAAACTCATCTACCAAGCCTTGCAGCTCCCCTTCGTCTTCACTCAACAACACAGTATCATCTGCAAACAACAGTACAGGGAGTTTCCAAACACTGCCCTCTCTCACTAGGGCTGCTCCAACATCCACTGCCCGACCTTGTATCTCTTATAACCCCATCCATGTACAGATTTTGAACAACCATGGAGACATGACACTTCCTTGTTTCAATCCAACCTTCAAATGGAAAGATTCGCTCAGTTTGCCATCCACACGCACTGCAGCCTTAGCACCCTCATACATACTCTTCACTGCCTTCAACAACTTCCCATCCACTCCATATATTCTTAATACCTTCCACAAACCTTGTCTATCCACCCTGTCATATGCTTTCTCCAGATCCATGAAGGCTGCATACAACTTCTTGCCCTTCTCTAGAAACTTTTCCACTACGGATCTAAGAATGAATATCTGGTCTACACAACCTCTTCCCTTCCTAAAACCTCCTTGTTCTTCTCCAACTAATTCCTCAGGAATTTCCCTAACTCTGTCAATAAGTATCCTACCATATATTTTTCCTATTACACTGAGAAGGCGTATGCCCCTATGATTACCACACACTGCTTTTTCCCCTTTTCCTTTGTACAGAGGAATAATTATACCTGACTTCCAATCCTCCGGGACTCTACCCTTCTCCCAAGCCAATCTGCACACCTTCCACATCCATTCTATTACTCTCTCTCCCCCATGCTTCAGCATTTCACCACACACTCCATCAATTCCTGGGGCTTTCCCCATTTTAACTTTCTTCATTGCTTCCACACTTCCATCTTGGTGATTTCTTCCTCTCTTCTCACAACCCTCCTTCTCCCTGCCATTCCCCAGCCACTTATACTTGCATTACTTTCATTCTCTATGTTCAACAGTTCATTAAAGTGTTCTCTCCATCTGTTTACTTTTTCTCCCTTCTCCACTAGTAATCTACCATTTTTATCTTTTACACCCCCCACTGACTTCGTTGGCACCTTGTCTAGCTCTCTTTACCTCCTTCCAGAACATTTTCTTACATTCCCTCCACTTTGCACTCAAATTCCTTCCAAATTCCTCATCCACTCTCTTCTTACTCTCTCTTACTAATCTTTTCACCTCTCTCCTCCTCACTACATACAGTATAACTCTCTCGTCCGTCTCTCAGCTTCTTTGTCACCCCTGTTCCTCATCCACTCATTATATGCTTTCTTCTTTTGTGCCACAGCCTCTCTCACCTCTTCAGTCCACCATGCTGTTCCCTGAACCCCCTTTCGTCTTCTCTTCACCCCACACACCACCTCACATGCTGCACAGATTTCTTCTGTGAATACCTTGCACACACCCTCCACGTCCCTCATCTGTTCCAATCTATATTTACCCAATCGCTCCTCCACTTCCCTTCTATATTCAGCCTTTATTCCATCCTCTTGTAACTTTTCTACCCTCCTTGTAACAAATACTTCCTCCTGTCTTTCCCTTCTTCTCTTCCTCCATCTTGTTTGGATTCTGATTCTGGCCACCACCAAGTGGTGGTTAGAAAGTCCACTCCCCCAACCTCTATATACTCTTGCATCCATTATACATCTTCTCATCCTTTCATCAACACACACACAGTCAATCATTGCCTTCCGTTCATTCATTCCCCCGTCCTCTCTTCTCACCACTCGCCATGTATACCTATGGATCATTTTGTGCCTGAAGAGGGTATTAACTACCACCAACCCCCTCCCAGCACAAATGTCCACTAAAGCACTGCCATTCTCATCCATCTCTGCAGGCACACCCCACTCACCAACCACTCCATCCACCTTCTCATTCCCTACTTTTCCATTCATATCTCCAATCAGAAACACTCTCTCATTCCTTTCAAACTTTTCCAAGCAGGCTTCCATATTTGTCCAAAACTCTTCTCTCACTCTACTTACACGATCTTGCGTTGGCGCATACACGCACACAATTGCCCATTGTAGTCCAACTTTCACTCTTACCCACACAATCCTTGACCCAACTGAGCCAATCTGCACACCTTCCACATCCATTCTATTACTATCTCTCCCCCATGCTTCAGCATTTCACCACACACTCCATCAATTCCTGGGGCTTTCCCCATTTTAACTTTCTTCATTGCTTCCACAACTTCCATCCTGGTGATTTCTTCCTCTCTTCTCACAACCCTCCTTCTCCCCGCCATTCCCCAGCCACTTATACTTGCATTACTTTCATTCTCTATGTTCAACAGTTCATTAAAGTGTTCTCTCCATCTGTTTTTCTCCCTTCTCCACTAGTAATCTACCATTTTTATCTTTCACACCCCCACTGACTTCGTTGGCACCCTGTCTAGCTCTCTTTACCTCCTTCCAGAACGTTTTCTTACATTCCCTCCACTTTGCACTCAAATTCCTTCCAAATTCCTCATCCACTCTCTTCTTACTTCTTACTCTTTCTTACTAATCTTTTCACCTCTCTCTTCCTCACTACATATAACTCTCTCGTCCGTCTCTCAGTTTCTTCGTTGCCCCTGTTCCTCATCCACTCATTATATGCTTTCTTCTTTTCTGCCACAGCCTCTCTCACCTCTTCAGTCCACCATGCTGTTCCCTGAACCCCCTTTCGTCTTCTCTTCACCCCACACACCACCTCACATGCTGCACAGATTTCTTCTGTATATACCTTGCACACACCTTCCACGTCCCCCATCTGCTCCAATCTATATTTACCCAAACGCTGCTCCACTTCCCTTTTATATTCAGCCTATATTCCATCCTCTTGTAACTTTTCTACCCTCCTTGTAACAAATACTTCCTCCTGTCATTCCCTTCTTCTCTTCCTCCATCTTGTTTGGATTCTGATTCTGGCCACCACCAAGTGGTGGTCAGAAAGTCCACTCCTCCAACCTCTATATACTCTTGCATCCATTATACATCTTCTCATTCTTTCATCCACACACACAGTCAATCATTGACTTCCGTTCATTCATTCCACCGTCCTCTCTTCTCACCACTCGCCATGTATACCTATGGATCATTTTGTGCCTGAAAGAGGGTATTAGCTACCACCAACCCCCTCCCAGCATAAATGTCCACTAAAGCACTGCCATTCTCATCCATCTCTGCAGGCACA
>JAGKTI010024225.1:0-14471 GCA_018397915.1 Birgus latro | reverse complement strand
AAGCATCTTTCCTGTCACAACCTTCTTTCTGATCGTCAGTATGGGTTCCGTCAGGGACGCTCCACTGGCGTTCTTCTCACCAACCTTTCAGACTCCTGGCCATCCTCCTTTCGGGACTTTGGCGAAAGCTTTGCCATTGCACTTGACATCTCAAAGGCTTTCGATCGAGTCTGGCATTAATCTTTGATTTCCAAACTGCCCTCTTACGGTTTCTTTCCTTCTATCTGTGCCTTCATCTCTAGCTTCCTTTCTGGTCGTTCTATAGCTGCTGTTGTAGACGGCCATCGTTCTTCTCCTAGACCTATCAACAGTGGTGTTCCTCAGGGATCTTTCCTATCACCAACTCTCTTTCTCTTATTCATCAATGACCTTCTAAGCTGTACATCTAACCCTATCCACTCATATGCTGATGATTCCACCCTTCACCTCTCCATTCGATTTCCGCAACGTCCATCTCAGCATTTACTCCAGCAAACAAGGGATGAGGCTATAACACACCTAATGTCAGACTTGGCTCATATCTCTGATTGGGGTAAAAATAACCTTGTTATTTTTAATGCATCAAAAACTCAGTTCTTACACTTATCAACCCGTCAAAATCTTCCTCAGGATTACCCACTAATGTTTAATAATGTCCAGCTCAGTCCTGCATCATCCTTGAACATGCTAGGGGTTTCATTCTCTAGGGAATTTGTCTTGGAAAAAACATATTACATCTCTTGTGAAATCTGCTTCCAAGAGATTAGGTGTGCTGGGCCGACTCCGAATTTTCTTTACCCCTGCACAGATGTTGACCTTGTACACGGGTTTTATTCGCCCGTGTATGGAGTACAACTCTCATGTGTGGGGAGGCTCCCCACATGCAGCTCTTCTCAATAGCGTGGAGTCAAAGGCTTTTCGTCTCATTAACTCTCCTCCTCTTACTGATTCCCTTCAACCTTTGTCTCTTCGCCGCACTGTTGCTTCTTTATCTCTCTTCTATTGCTACTTCAATGGTCACTGTTCCTCTGAACTGTCTGCTTGCATCCCTCCATCTCTATGACGGGCACGTAGTACCCGTCTAGCAACAAACTCTCATCCTTTTTCTGTCCAACTCTCTAATGCAAGAGTTAGCCGTTACTCCCAGTCCTTCATTTATGCAACTGGTCAACTCTGGAACTGTCTCCCTCTGTCTGTATTCCCTGCTTCCTGTGATCTCCAATCTTTCAAACGCAGTGTGTCCAGGCATCTCGTAATGAATGGATCTTGAATTTGGCTCTCTTTTGTATTGTTTTTACTTTTTCTTGGAAGGAACGGTATGTGGGCCCTGGCCTTTGGTTCCTTCTTCCTTGCAGTAAAAAAAAAAAAAAAACCATCAACGCTCCAGCTCCACAGATGGTGAGTACGACTCCTCGTGCACCTAGTTCGGGTACGGCCCCTCAGGCATCTAGTCCTGTCATGTTCGCAGAATTGTGTGCCACTCACCCTTACCAATGGCTGGCCGCTTCGTCCACAGGCCCTTCCACAGGTAACAGTGCCTTCCTTGTTCAGCCAGGGTTTGCGGGAGGTGTTTCTGTTAATGTCCTGAGAGACAAAGGTTCCTCAGGTTGCACTGTTAGGCGGAGTCTAGTTCGGCCAGAAGAATATACATGCAGACAGATCCAAGCTCAGCTTATTGATGGATCAGTGAGATTGCTCCCTGAGGCACGTATCCAGGTGGCATCTCCCTTTTACACAGGTTCAACAGTTGCAGTTGTCATGCAAGAACCTATGTTTGACCTCATTATAGGTAACATACGAGGTGCCAAGTATAGTTACACCGTAGATGTCACTACTCAGACTTCGGCTGCAGTAACACGAGCCATGGCCAAGGCTCCAAATCGTGTCACTCCATTGATCAATGCATCGCTGCAAGATCTGATTTGTAGTCAAGATGTTGTCCAAGAACAACAGTCTGACCCGACACTTGCTGTTGTGCGGAAGAAGCAAAAGGGTAAAGTGACCAAGTATTCACGGGGTGGATGAGCCAGGTTCCTTCGCAAACAAGGACGGCTCTACCGTGAGTCACGAACACCCCAGGGCGAGGTTCGACTGCAGTTTGTCGTTCCCGCGAAGTTTCGCCAAGCAGTGTTAGAATGGGGTCATTGTTCAGCATGACGAGGTCACATGGGTAAAAAGAAAACCCAAGGCCGTATCCGTGCAGACTTTTTCTGGCCGGGAATGGGACAGGAAATGGATAGTTTTGTGTACTCCTGCAATGTGTGTCGTCGTACCACTCATCAGGAAAGTTTCCTTCCTGTGCCGTTTGAATCCATGTCATAACATATTAATTCATACTATATACACATTACAATCAACTTGTAAGCTAATTAACTGAAGTACACAATACTGTAAAAGTTACAAAATTGTCATAATGTAGTGATTATAATTGTAATCATTGTAGTAATATAACTGAAACATAATGAAAGTGAACATGTATAACAGATATATAAAAATAATGGTAATATTTAAATGATACAATGGCAAGTCTAATGTAGTCAATTATACAGTACATATGAGAAGGACTTTCTGTATCTATTCATATATAAATGAGACAACAGTATAATTAATGTAACTACAATTGCATTATCACAAGGTAACTGCAATTATGATACAATATTCCTTCAGTTATATTACTTTTATAATATTGTTACGAAGCGAGATTTTCCAGTTAGGCTCTCAAGAAGCATCTCGATGTTTCCCAATGTTATGGTAGTCTGGTTCCGGTACGAGTCAGAGTTGCCAGTTTGCCTGCTGTTTGTGTGTGTAGTTATTTTGTAAGTTATGCATTAATTTTTATGCCCTTTTTCTCTACAATGTTTTGTTTATGTGATTGTTCATTAAATTATGTAATTTAATTTAGCCTGAGGTGTCACGACGACGTATGGGTACATTACAACGTTTTGTCACGGTGACACCCGATGACGTACCCATACGTTATGCAACTGCAAGGTCAGTCATTTGCACATTTTTTAAGTTTCACGGGTGATTTTTGGTAGGCATATGCGGGAGACCTTCCTCTACCCCCTGTCAAGTGGGGATACTGCCTGGCTCCCCCCTTCCCCCCCTTCCCCCCTCCCACTCACACTCGGCAATTCACCTGTTAGCAGTGACCTGGCCAGTAAAAACATCTCGAGCCACGGTCTCTCCAATGACAAAATTCATGATGAAAGTTATTCCTGAGATGGAGGACAATAAAGAAGCTAGAGCAAGAAACAAACAGAAGTGATGAGGTGGTAATGTCGTAAAGGAAGGTGCCATATGCTGAAGTGTTTGGTAAGTGAAAAAACGAAGTGATGAAGTGGTAATGTCGTAAAGGAAGGTGCCATATGTTGAAGTGTTTGGTGAGTGAACAACGCTCATATCACCTATAGAATTGTGTGAAAACCAATATAATGTTGTACTACACATAAATTTGTACCAAATAAAAAAATAGTTACATAATTTAAAGTGGCTTGTATTAGTTAACCCTCCCATTGTTCGTTTTCTTTGAAACCAGGTATGCTGAGAGAGAACAAAAAGGGAAGGCTGACTATCACTTGTAGCAACATTTATAAGCTCAGGAGGTCGATTTCTTTATGAATTTTCGATGTCTGTCACCAAAACTGGAGGTTTGAGCCACCCCCCCCCAAAAAAAAAAATCTGAAAATGGTTGGGATTCGGGGGGGTCTGAGGCGGAAAATAGGTCAGGACGTGACGGGTTAAGTTTTGTAAATGATTTAGAATGTTATGTAATGTAAGAAGACTCTGGCATATTCTTGTTGTCTCCGAGCTGACAGCTGTTGTTGCTAGGGGCAGGTACAGGCCTAGGATGCCCTAGAATGTTGGAGAAACAATGCACGCTTATATAAGGATGGATATGAGACTAGAACGAGTTCAGGAGGGTTTCAGTTCAGTTAGAGGTTTGAATTCAGTCAGGTTGAGTGAAGTTTAGCTGGTGTACAGTTCAGTTTCAGTGTAGTGCAGTTTGTATAATTTCGGTACTTGTGAAAACAGTGAAGTGTAATAACAGTGAAGTGTTGTCAAACATTAAGTGCAATAACAGTGAAGTGTTGTCAAGCACTAAGTGTAACAGCAGTTAGTAAAGTTCATATAGCTCCGGTGATTGTGAGGGAAGTGAAGTTAGAAAGCATTAAGTGGAATTATTTGAAAGATAAAAGACAGTGATCTTTAACCCGCCCAGTCCTGACCAATTTTTTATGAAACACACCCTCAGAACCCGACCGATTTTCAACTTTTTTTTCTCTCAAACCTCCGCTTTTGGTAAGAAACATCGAAAATTCATAGAGAAATCGCCCTCCTGAGCTTAAAAATGTTGATACAGGTGTCATTCAGCCTTACATTTTCCTTCATTTTAAGGTACCTGGCTAAACAAAACGAACTATGGAAGGGTTAACTAATTCAAGCCACTTTAAATTATGTATTTATTTATTTATCTGGTACGAATTTATGTGTAGTGCAAGTCTATATTGGTTTTCACACAATAATATAGGCGATAAAACCATTGTTCATTCACCCAAAACACCAGCATATGGCACCTACCTTTACGACATTACCACCTCATCACTTCTGTTTGTTTCTACCTCTAGCTTCTTTGTTTCTTTGTTCTCCACCTCAGGAATCACTTTCACTGTGAATTTCGTCATTGGAGAGACCGTGGGGCAACATATCTTTACTGGTCACGTTACTGCTAACAGGTGAATTGCCCAATGTGGGGGGGAGGGAAAGTCAGGTGGGGTCAGGCAGTATCCCTGCTTGACAGCAGGTAGAGGAAGGTCTTCCACACATGCCTACCAAAAATCACCTGTGAATGTTGAAAAATTTGCGCACGGTGGGCCTTGCAATTGTGACATACGATGCACGTCAGTGGGTCTGTCCATGGAAAAAATTAGTGACGTGCATCATACATCGGTGCGGCTCGGCGGCTTAAGAAGCCATTGTTTATTTTTTCCTCAGCTGATCTTGTGTACTGTACACCTAAATGCTGACCATAAGAACATCTCACTGGGCATCATCCTTCCTCTACTGAGCTACTGCCGTTGGAGCGTGTGGCAGTGTGGGATGTGGGACGTAACACTGGTGTCAGGAGTGGGATAATTTAAGTGCTGCACTGAGTCTAACCTTCGACATGAAACCAGGTGTGCAGACAAGATCCCGAGCTAAGGAGGAAGATGCGGTGTCATTGGCAGCAAGTTTGAAGCTGTTACAAGCACAAAATCTACAACTACAAGAACAATTACAGGCACAAAGTGTACTATTGAAGGCACATAGTGAACTAGTACAGACACAAGGTGTACTTTTGAAAACACAAAGTGAACAACTGAAGGCACGAAGAGAAGAACAGAAAGAGTTCAGGAACAAAATCAGAGAACTAGTACAGGCACAAGGTGTACTATTCAAGGCAACTAGGGAACAACTAGGGACAACATGAACAAAAAGAACGATATGAGCAACTTCAAGAGGCATCAGAGGTGCAACAGAGGGAATTACAACCGAGGTTGCAAGGACAGCCAGGTGCTCCCATGGGAAAAATGAGAGAAGAACAGCAAAAGCTTAACCTGAGGTGTCCCATCGATGTATGGGTACATCGCAACATTTTGTCACAGCTAGACCCATCGAAGTATGGGTACATCGCACAATTGCAAGGTTCATAATTTGCACAATTTTCAAGTTTCATGGGTGATTTTTGGTAGGCATATGTGAGAGACCTTCCTCTATCTACTGTCAAGCGGGGATACTGCCTGGCCCCACCTGACCTCCCTCCCCCCTCCCCCCAAACTCGGCAATTCACCTGTTAGCAGTGACCTGGCCAGTAAAGACATGTTGCCCCACGGTCTCTCCAATGACGAAATTCACGGGGAAAGTGATTCCTGAGGTGAAGGACAAAGAAATAAAGAAGCTAGAGCAAGAAACAAACAGAAGTGATGAGGTGGTAATGTCGTAAAGGAAGGTGCCATATGTGGATGTGTTTGGTGAATGAACAATGCTTCTATTGCCTCTATAATTGTGTGAAAATTAGTATAGTCTTGTACTACACATAAATTCGTATCAAATAAATAAATAAATACGTAATTCAAAGTGGCTTGAATTAGTTTACCCTCCCATAGTTCGTTTTCTTTGAGGCCATATACCTTGAGTGAGAACGAAAGGTAAGGCTGACTCATCACCTGTTGCGCCATTTACAACCTCAAGAGGGCGATTTCTCTATGAATTTTCGATGTTTCTCACCAAAAGCGAAGGTTTGAGCCAAAAACAAAAAAATCCAAAAATGCTTGGGACTGGGGAGTATCGGAGGTAGGAAATCGGTCGGGACGTGAAGGGTTAAGGAGAAAGTAGATGCCAAGCTAAAGCAGCAGAAGTATGAGGTAAGCAATAATGTGACTGAGTGCAAAACGTATGTGGATGACCAGTTGAAGTTAATTGGTGAGGAAATGGTGACGGAGTGCATCCATCATGTGGATGGCCAGCTGGTGATTGGTGAGGGAATGGTGATGGAGTGTGGACAACATGTGGATGGCCAGTTGAAGCATGTGGTTGACCATGTGAAGATGATTGATGATAGGATTGAGGCTGTAGAGAAATACTGCACTCCTTAGCCTCAGGTTGGTGTACAGGGAGCATGTGAGGGAGTGGACAATGTATTGTGAGTCTTGATGGATCCCGGGCATCTAGAGGTGGCACTGCAGGGTTGAGTAATCAAAGTGCAGAGGTTTTGAGTCCTAGCCTTAATTATGATGCCCCAGATTTTTGGCTCCAAACCAGTGAAGTACATGGCAATAATGGGGGTCCAATTAAAAGGAAACCTCAGGAATTTGATGGTAGAGTATCTTGGGGAGCTTACCGTGTACAGTTTGAGTTACTTGCGGATCAGAATGGCTGGGATGATATGCAAAGGGCAGTGCAGCATACTACTAGCCTTATGGGTGCCACAATGGAATTTCTTGGGCAGATGTCAGTGAAGGAGAGGAACAGTTATCAGTCCCTTGTAAAAGTGGTGGAGCGCAGATATGGGACCATGTACCAGACTGAGGTTTACAGAGCAAGATTCTGGAGCCGTGTAATGGCTCGAGGAGAATCCCTACAGCAGCTTGCTCAAGACCTGGAGAGTATGACATTTAAGGCATACCCTGGAGCTGCACCTATCCTGTTGGCTATTCTTCTGAGAGACCAGTTCATAGATGCTCTTGACAGTGCAGAGTTGAAAGTGCAGGTGAAGCAGGCACAACCCAGTAGCATGCAAGAAGCACTTGCCAGGGCTCTTGAGTTTGAGTCCTATGTCAGGTCAAGTACGTCCACTTTTCAGGCAGGTCGTAGTGCAGGATTCAAGACAAGAAAGGGGCAGGTATGTGAAAAGGAAAAATTTCAGGGAAGTTGCTGGTATTGTAAGGAGCCAGGATATCGGAAAGTGGATTGCAACAAGTGGAAGAGAGAACAAGAGGACCAAGGAGCAAGTGCAAGAGGATGGTGACAGTTTCCCGAGGGAAGAAATGAATCAGGAATAGGACCAAGACATTCCAGGAGGAGTGGACTGTTCGGAGGAACAAGGACGACATCGGAAGCGGCACAGAAGAAGACTTGATAAGTTGAAGGATTATTTTGTGTATAGTTAGATGTTTTATTAGGATTAACGTTTATGTTCGTATATGTTGTGTAGTTTTGTCGGGACGACAAAGAACTAGGGAGGGGGTAGTGTTAGGAAGCGAGATTTGCCATTTAGGTACTCTAGAACCATCTCGATGTTTCTCGATGTTATGGTAGGCTGGTTCCCGTACGAGTCAGAGTTGTTGTGAGCGGAGTTATTTGATAAGTAATGGTTTAATTTTTATGTTCTTTTTCTCTACATTGTTTTATTTACGTGATTGTTCATTAAATTATGTAATTTAATGTAAGTTTGGTAAATGATATAGAGTGTTATGTAATGTAAGAAGACACTGGCGTATTTAGGTTGTCTCTGAGCCGACAGCTGTTGTTGCTAGGGGCAGGTACAGGCCTAGCATGCCATAGAATGTTGAAGAATCAATGCAAGGTTATATAAGGATGGATATGAGACTAGAACGAGTTCGGTAGGGTTTCAGTTTAGTTAGAGTTGAGTTCAGTCAGGTTGAGTGAAGTTTAGTTGGTGTACAGTTCAGTTTCAGTTTAGTGCAGTTTGTATAATTTCGGTACTTGTGAAAACAGTGAAGTGTTGCCAGGCATTAAGTGTAATAACAGTGAAGTGTTGTCAAGCATTAAGTGTAACAGCAGTTAGTAAAGTTCGTATAGCTCCAGTGTTTGTGAGAATAGTGAAGTTGGAAAGAATTAAGTGGAATTATTTGGAAAATAAAGACAGTGAAATTTAAGATGCCAGTGTTTATTTTCGCCTCAGCTGATCTTGTGTACCTTGCACCTAAAGGCTGACCAAAGGAGGAACAACTCACTGGGCAACGTCCTTCCTATTCTGAGCTACCGCTGTTGGAGCCTGTGGCAGTGTGGGATGAGGGACAAAACAATTATTTAGATTACAAGTTGATTGTAATGTGTATATAATATGGATTAATATGTTATGACAGTATTTACTGTCGTTGGTATGACATTTAAGGCATACTCTGGAGCTGAATCTAACCTGTTGGCTATTCTTCTGAGAGACCAGTTCATCGATGCTCTTGACAGTGCAGAGTTGCAAGTGCAGGTGAAGCAGGCACAACCCAGTAGCATGCAAGAAGCACTTGCCAGGGCTCTTGAGTTTGAGTCCTATGTCAGGTCAAGTACGTCCACTTTTCAGACAGGTCGTAGTGCAGGATTCAAGGCAAGAAAGGGGCACGTATGTGAAAAGGAAAAATTTCAGGGAAGTTGCTGGTATTGTAAAGAGCCAGGATATCGGAAAGTGGATTGCAACAAGTGGAAGAGAGAACAGGAGGACCAAGGAGCTGAAGTGCAAGAGGATGGTGACAGTTTCCTGAGGGAAGAAGTGAATCAGGAAGAGGACCAAGACCTTCCAGAAGGAGTGGACTGTTAGGAGGAACAAGGACGACATCAGAAGCGGCTCAGAAGAAGACTTGATAAGTTGAAGGATTATTTTGTGTATAGTTAGATGTTTTATTAGGATTAACGTTTATGTTCGTATATACTGTGTAGTTTTGTCGGGACGACAAAGAACTAGGGAGGGGATAGTGTTAGGAAGCGAGATTTGCCAGTTAGGTGCTCGAGAACCATCTAGATGTTTCCCGATGTTATGGTAAGCTGGTTCCGGTACGAATCAGAGTTGTTGTGAGCGTAGTGATTTGATAAGTAATGCTTTAATTTTTATGTTCTTTTTCTCTACAATGTTTTATTTACGTGATTGTTCATTAAATTATGTTTGGTAAATGATATAGAGTGTTATGTAATGTAAGAAGACACTGGCATATTTTGGTTGTCTCTTAGCTGACAACTGTTGTTGCTAGGGGCAGGTACAGGCCTAGCATGCTATAGAATGTTGAAGAATCAATGCAAGGTTATATAAGGATGGATATGAGACTAGAACGAATTCAGTAGGGTTTCAGTTCAGTTAGAGTTGTGTTCAGTCAGGTTGAGTGAAGTTTAGTTGGTGTACAGTTCAGTTTCAGTTTAGTGCATTTTGTGTAATTTCGGTACTTGTGAAAACAGTGAAGTGTAAGAACAGTGAAGTGTTGGCAAGCATTAAGTGTAATAACAGTGAAGTGTTGTCAAGCATTAAGTGTAACAGCAGTTAGTAAAGTTAGTATAGCTCCAGTGTTTGTGAGAATAGTGAAGTTGGAAAGAATTAAGTGGAATTATTTGGAAAATAAAGACAGTGAACTTTAAGATGCCAGTGCTTATTTTCGCCTCAGCTGATTTTTTGTACCTTACACCTAAAGGCTGACCAAAGGAAGAACAACTCACTGGGCAACGTCCTTCCTATTCTGAGCTACCGCTGTTGAAACCTGTGGCAGTGTGGGACGAGGGACATAACAATATTATGAATTTCACTTAATTAGATTGCAAGTTGATTGTAATGTGTATATAATATGCATTAATATGTTATGACAGTATTTACTGTCGTTGGTATGACAATGGGCGTGTCATAGCAATATGACATAATTGTATATGTAGCTACAGTAACTACTGTATATAACTATAGGTAACTATGTAAAACAGGTAGTTATGTTTGAAGTTCTCCAGGAAGAGACAACTACACATCCCCTTGCCTAGACTAATCAAGAATGCCCAACACCCCTGATCTTGTCCCAGAAACATGGCCGACACACATACGCACATACGTACGCACACACTTTTAGCTGGAAGCCAGATTTTTTTTGTTTTATGCAAGGAAGAAGGAACCAAAGGCCATGGGCCTGCAAACTGTACATTCCAAGAATAAACAAAAACAGTACACAAACTGTACCTTCCAAGAATAAACAAAACAATACACAAACTGTACTTTCCAAGAATAAACAAAAACAATACAGAAGACAGCGAAATTCAAGATCCGTTTATTTCGAGATGCCTGAACACACTGCGTTTGAAAGACTGGAGATCGTAGGAAGTAGGAAACACAGACAGAAGAAGACAGTTCCAGTTGTGACCAGTTGCATAAATGGACTGGGAGTAACGATTAAAGGACAGAAAGGGGGTGAGAGGTTGTTGCTAGACGGGTACTACGTGCCAATCATAGAAGTGGAGGAATGCAAGCAGACTGTTCAAAGGAACAGTGGCCATTGAAGTAGCGATAGAAAAGAGATAAATATGCAACAGTGTGGCGAAGAGACAGAGGTTAAAGGGAGCTAGTAAGAGAAGGAGAGTTAATGAGATGAAAAGCCTTTGACTCGACCCTATTGAGAAGGGCTGTATGTAGAGATCCTCCCCACACATGAGAGTTGTACTCCAAACAGAGGTGAATAAAACATGTGCATAAAGTCAACATCTGTGCAGGGGTAAAGAGATTCGGAGTCAGCTTAGAACACCTAATCTATTGGAAGCAGATTTCACAAGAGATGTAATGTGTTCTTTCCAAGCTGAATCCCAAGTGAATGAAACCCCAAGCATGTTTAAGGATGATGTAGGAACTAGCCGGACATTATTAAACATCAGCGTGTACTCCTCTGAAAGTTTTTGTCGGGTTGATAGGTGTAAGAACTGAGTCTTTGATTCGTTAAAAACAAGGTTATTTTTACCCCAGTCAGTGATATGAGACAGACATTAGGTGTGCTATAGCCTCATTCCTCGTTTGTTCAAGTAACTGCTGAGATGGGCATTGCGGGAAATGAATGGAAAGGCGAAGGGTGGAATCATCAGCATATGAGTGGACAGGGTTAGATGTACAGCTTAGAAGGTCACTGATAAATAAAAGGAAGAGAGTTGGTGATAGGACAGAGCCTCGAGGAACACCACTGTTGATAGATCTAGGTAAGAACAGTGGCCGTCTACAACAGCGGCTACAGAACGGCCAGAAAGGAAGCTATAGATGAAGGCACAGATAGAAGGATAGAACCAGTAAGAGGGCAATTTAGAAATTAAAGATTTATGCCAGACCCGATTGAAAGCGTTTGAGATGTCAAGCGCAATGGCAAAGCTTTCGCCAAAGTCTCGAAAGGAGGATGACCAGGAGTCTGAAAGGTAGGTGAGAAGATCGCCAGTGGAGCGTCCCTGACAGAACCCATACTGACGATCAGAAAGAAGGTTGTGATAGAAAAGATGCTTTAAAATTTTTCTGTTAAGAATAGACTCGAACACTTTTGAAATACAGGATGTTAAAGCAATTGGACGATAGTTAGAGGGTTGGAAATGGTCGCCCTTCTTTGGGACTGGCTGAATGAGAGCACACTTCCAGCAAGAAGGAAAGGTACAAGTTGATAGACAAAGGTGAAAGAGTTTACCTAGGCAGGGTGTAAGCACAAAAGCACAGTTCTTGAGGACAACAGAAGGGACCCCATCAGGACAATATGCCTTGCTAGTACTGAGGCCAATGATGGCTGAATATACATCAGCTGAAGAAATTTTAATGTCAGCCATGAGGAAGTCAGAAGTCATGGATTAGCAGCACCGGAATCATCTAAGGTGGAATTTGAGGAGAAAGTCTGAGTGAAGAGATTGGCTTTATCAGCAGAAGACATAGCTACAGAGCCATCAGAGCAGAAAAGAGGAGGGAAGGATGATGAGGTAAATGTGTTAGAAAGGTTTTTGGCAAGGTGCCAGAAGGAGCGTGAAGAATTTGAGTTGGAGAGTTGGGAATATTTAGTTCGGATGAAACTATTTTTAGCAGGGCGAAGAACAGACTTTGCATGATTCCGGGCAGAAACATAAGAAAGATGTGATTCAGGGGTGGGTTGGCTCTGGTACCATTTGTAGGCCCTCTCCTTGTTGCAGACAGCATTAGAACAAGCGTGATTAAACCAAGGCTTTCTTGCATTAGACAAAGGATATGAGAAAGGAATGTATGGTTCTATACCCGAGAGAATAACCTCCGTAATGCGTAAGGCACACGCAAATGGCTCCCGGCCATGGAAGCAATAATCATTCCAGGGAAAATCAAAGAAGTGCTGCCTTAGGGCCTCCCAATCTGCCACTCCAAAGAGCCACAGACAATGTTTCTTTGGAGGGTCCCCAGGCTGCACTGGAGCAATAGGACAGGTTAACATAATAAGGTTGCGATCGGAGGAGCCCAACAGAGAGAAAAGATTAACAGTGTAAGTAGAAGGATTAGTTGTAAGGAAGAGGTCAAGTATGTTGGAGCTCTCTCCAGTGCGATCAGGGATATGGGTAGGGTGCTGTACAAGCTGCTCTAGGCCGAGTCCCACCGACGTACGATGCACGGCGCTACTTTTTTCTGCGGACAGCCCCAATGATGTGCATCTTACGTCACGCAATTGCAAGGCCCATTGTGTGCACATTTTTCAACATTCACGCGTGATTTTTGGTAGGCATATGTGGGAGACCTTCCTCTACCTGCTTTCACGCGGGGATACTGCCTGGCCCCACCTAACCCCCTCTTCTCCACCTCTCCCCCACACTGGGCAATTCACCTGTTAGCAGTAACCTGGCCAGTAAAGGTATGTTGTCCAACGGTCTCTCCAATGACGAAATTCACGGTGAAAGTGATTCCTGAGGTAGAGGACAAAGAAACATAAAAGCTAGAGGTAGAAATAAACAGAAGTGATGAGGTGGTAATGACGTAAAGGAAGGTGCCATATACTGGGGTTTTGGGCGAGTGAACAATGCTTATAAACGCCTATGTTATTGTGTGAAAACCAATATAAACTTGTACTACACATAAATTCGTACCAAATAAATGAAATAAATACGTAATTTAAAGTGGTTTGAATTAGTTAACCTTTCCATAGATCGTTTTCCTTAGCCAGGTATCCTGAAAAAGAAGGAAAACGTAAGGTTGAGTGACACCTGTATCAACATTTTTTTTTTACCTCAGGATCGCAATTTCTCTATGAATTTTCGATGTTTCTCACCAAAAGCGAAGGTTTCAGCCCCAAAAAAAAAAGTCGAAATTTGGTCGGGACCTGGGGGTAGGCTGGGTAAAAAACTGGTCAGGACTGGACGGGTTAAGGATAGAAAAGGTGTAGGCTTATTCACCAGGTGGATCAGTGAAAGGAGAGGAGAGCCGAAGGTGATGGTAAACATTGAAATCTCCAAGAATGGAGATTTCGGAGAAAGGAGAAATGGATAGAATGTGTTCTATTGCAGAAGTAAGATAGTCATAGAATTTTTAATAGTCAGTAGAATTAGGTGATAAGTAAACAGAGCGGATATATTTAGTCAGAGAATGACAAGAGAGCCAAAGCCAAAGACTAGAGAATTCAGAAGAATCAAGTTCAGGAACACGAGAGCCAGATAGGTCGTTGCGTACATATACACAACAGCCACCTTTGGCTTTGAAATGAGAATAGAGAAAGTAGGAGGATTCAGAAAAGGGTTTGCTGTCAGTTTTATTCGCCCGTGTATGGAGTACAACTCTCATGCGTGGGGAGGCTCCCCACATGCAGCTCTTCTCAATAGGGTGGAGTCAAAGGCTTTTCGTATCATTAACTCTCCTCCTCTTACTGATTCCCTTCAACCATTGTCTCTTCGCCGCACTGTTGCATCTTTATCTCTCTTCTATCGCTACTTCGACATGTAGATTGTAGGAGGACGACTGGGCCTTGATAGCAGGGTGTGAAGCCTATGCCCAGAGTCGGGGACAAAAAAAAAAAAAAAACTTCAATGGTCACTGTTCCTCTGAACTGTCTGCTTGCATCCCTCCACCTCTATGACGGGCACGTAGTACCCATCTAGCAACAAACTCTCATCCCTTTTCTGTCCAACTCTCTAATGCAAGAGTTAACTGTTACTCCCAGTCTTTTATTTATGCAACTGGTCAACTCTGGAACTGTCTTCCTCTCTCTGTATTTCCTACTTCCTATGATCTCCAGTCTTTCAAACGCAGTGTGTCCAGGCATCTCGAATTGAACGGATCTTGAATTTGA
>JAGKTI010024224.1:0-14472 GCA_018397915.1 Birgus latro | reverse complement strand
AATTTTATTTCAGTTTTATGATATATAATTTGCTGTGCTTATCTTCTGCAGTGTGAAGGCCATCTTTCTCTTGTTTATTTCCACATTCTTTGGGATCTTTTAATTACCTTATGGGAGCTTCCAGGTACCAAGGAATTTAATGAAGGCTGTGATCTAACCTTTCTAATTCAAAATTATTACCGTTATCTGCAAAGAATCGTCTAATGGTAGTAAGAAGAAAAAGTCAACCCTTTAATAGGAACATGCAAATTTATGGCTGAAACAATTACCACTGCATGAGTTTATTTTATTTTTATGAAAAAGGAATAGTTTTTACTTCAACATTTCTTCATATTTCCTTTAGTTCTCATAATACGAGTCTCAGCAATTTTGTTGAAGTGTCTGTGTAAGTCGGCATTGCTCATAATTAATGGTGCATCTGGCAACCTAAAAATAAGTGTACTGTATTAGAAACAGACCTTGTTATTCAGTTACAGCTTTGGGGAAAAAATAAAATAACTGCATCCATAAAGCTTTTCAAGCATTGATATTATTGCTGTGTTTTGTAGTACTGACACAAAATATGTATATTTTTTTTGTATAAAAGAACCGTTTGCCTCACATAGATATATTTATACTGCCTGTTTCCTCACTGCATCAATTTCAGTTGCAGAAGTTTCTCTTTTCTGTACCTCCACTTCAGTATACTTTGTACTCGTTGAATATGCCTCACCATTTTTGTGGAGCAAAAGGTTAAAGGGTTAAGGCCATCATCTGATTGGTCTGCATCATTAGGTACTACTGCCACTACGTCTTCAATTTTCCACACATAAAACGCGTGAGCATTCATTATAATGTCTGGAAGAATGGTAAACTCTCATATGTGTCTGTGATAACTGTTTTGTTGAACTGTTTCAATACCATGTAGTTTGATCATAAACATATCTCATAACAAAACTGTTTAGCATTATTCAGGCATCTAGTGCAATATATTACACATCATTTATCATACGATACTGGTATTAAAAATCATCAACAATGTATAGAAAATACAATAATGGTACAGAACTTTTGGTTACCTTTCAATAGACCACTAAAAACGAATGAGAAAGATGAAAATCAGGTTTGGTTTTTACAGGAAAGGCTGTGTTTTATTTAAGCTAGTTGACTGACACATGCTGCCATCTGTTGAGATTAGACACCAAGGCAGAGTCTACAATGTTGCTGAGCAGCAAGGAAAGAGTTTCTCTTTTCTGTACCTCCGCTTCAGTATACTTTGTCTCTTTCTATCTATCTATTACCAGACGCCTCAATCCCATTAGGGGTGGCAACAAACAAATCGCCTCTATGTCGCCCTGCCCAATGTCACGCCACTGCCTTCCTCCCAGCGCACATCCCCGGGGATCTCTCATATACCTCTCCACTCCATCCCTCTGCTCCCCTCCTCTACCTCCGGATACATTCTCCTCGTTTGTCTCTCGCTCTCCATCCTCTCTACATGGCCAAAACACCTCAATGTATTTCTCCCAGCACTTTCTATCACATCCACATCCACACCACAATGCTCCTACACTTCCTCATTTGTCAGTCTGTCTATGTAACGCCACATGTTCCTCTCAAATAACTCATTTCCACTGCTCTCACTCTTGACTTGTGTCTTTCCAACAAGGTCCAAGCTTCACTTGCATACGTTAGAGTAGGTATCCCAATAATTTCTTTCAGTTACTTTTTTACTTCCATGCTCACTTCCCTGTTCCTTATCACTGCATTCAGAGAACCAGCTACCTTTCTTCCCTATTGTACCCTTTAAAGCTCTTCAATCTCTAAACTTTCATCCTTACTCATCAAACTATCCAAGTACTTAAATACAATCACATTTTCCAGTTCCTCCTCATCCAACCTCACTGTTCACCCAGTGACTTCTTTTGTCAAACTTGTAATTGATTATAAAGTAGTCATAGCTGAGCTGTAGTAAATTGTGAGTAGATTGCGAGATAACCTCAGTTCACTCGTAGTCGATGACGGGAGAAGATGAGATCGATTGTAGTTTTATTGTCTTCCAAAGGAAAAAGCTCAAGGTTTTATACTAAGTTTGTCTCACAAGAGTATCTTGAGGTGAGGGCGATTTTATGCCTGCTACCAGACCTCCCCACTCGCTCTCTTCTCTCCAGCCTCGTAACTCCTTCTCACCAGAGATCCTCTTGCTTCTATCTCTCCCTCAGTTCTGATCTATAATTCCTCTCTCTTGTGTAGGAGGGTTTTGTCATGTGGACTGATCTTATGTCCAAAGTTTCTAGAAGCCTGTATGTGTGTATGTGTGTCTTCCTATTTAACTGCCCACAAAGGGAAAAGTGCAGTGGTGTTTCCTGTCTGCCTTGGTGAGAGGGAAATGCTGGGTCGTTTCATAATCTATGGACCTGGCTCAACTTCTAGATTTTATCTATGCTCCTAGCTATTATTTATGACGTTTTAGGGCCCTGACATCGCTCGGTCACGCCTGCTGGAGAACCTACAACAGCTTGCAATTATTACACCTGGTAATACATAGTATTAATAATAATATTTTATAATAATTTTCTAGAAACATAATACATTATAACTATGTTGTATACACAATGGAAAAATTGAAAATTTGTTGTACACACAATTGAGTAAATAGAATATTGGAGTATGTAGAATATTGTATAACAGACATATGCTTATATGCAAGAACAGTATATGCTAAGATTATAGTAAGAGTTATTAATATATTTGTAATGCATTTATATGAACTATAATCGTATTGTTATAAGAATTAGATACTTTTACATTAGATAATATTAATTATGTGTGTCCCACAGTTTTCTTCATTTTTTTAAATATATTATTTACATATTGTACACATTTCAATCAGGCGGTCTCACTTGAATGTTCACTCTTCCGCCAGTAAATACTGATTCTAAATTTGCAATCTTTGCTTGCATTCTGTGCATAGCGAACAGTAATACAGCAAATACAATGAAGAAGAGTATAAAGACAGTTGGAGCTCGGCTATACCTATAATAGGGGTTGAAAATACTTATACTTAATTCTTGTTGAAAATACTTATACTTAATTCTTTCCAGGGCTTTATTGTTTCATTAATTACCTTCACAATTAAGTTAATATTTGTGCTCATGTTTAAATTCATCGCAGGTAGTGGCTGGAAGTATTTGTGGGTGTGATTAAGAATGGCATAGTGATTATTTTTAGCTAAGGGTGCTGCTACACTTGCTCGAAACATGTGTTGAAAACATGTTTTAAACTGTGTCTGCAACAATGTTACAGACATGTTTGAAACACTAGTGTCTCGAACATGTTGGCAACTCTGCTGGAATCATGTTGGTAGCACCGGTGTGAACGAGGCTTTGAGCTGCGGACATGAATCAAACACAGCAGTAGACAATTACCTGCGACAGTGATACCATTTAAAATCTGTCTTTGACATCCTGAAGAAACTACGAAACTCTGAAGTGTCCCTCACTTGCAAGGGTAGCAATCCATTGTCATCTCTAACGAGGCCATTTACAAAATGATGTCCATCACCACAGGGGTTTGCCTTACGTGATGGACGCACTCAATATCGCCGACGAGCACGTATTTTTTGTCCCTGCTGTGCACATAATACAGCCGTTGCCTCTGCAGCAAGTAAGGCATCCTCCCTCATCGCCATGTTGGTGGGTACTGTCTCTCACAAGCCTGGTCCACACGACTACTTCACCTTTGTTTCGAACATGTCAGTGACTCTCGAAAACCATGCTCATGAATTGCCCATAACATGTCTGTGACATGTTGCTAACATGTTCGAGACATGAATCTAACATGTCATGAGCAATGTTTCTGACAATGTTCGAGGGCAAGTGTGGCCATACCCTAATGTGACAAGGATGGTGTAAGTACAACACAATAGTCAGGTGCTATGTATAATCCTGATGCTGAGGTATGAGATGGTGGTGTATCTGGACAAACTATGAAAACTGATGCGTTATGAGTGAAGTAAAAGAACTATGAATGCCCGATGCACTGATGATGTATAGGTTTATCTGGAGTCAATATGAAGTTGTAGTGAGGATGAATGTCACGATTCTTTATGATAGCCATTTCACAAGGGACTGTTTCAGTAGGCTGAAACGTGAAAATGTACGTAGGGCAAAAATGAACAGCATGTAAGGATGTACAACACTTTTGTTCAATCGTTGATTCACTGGCGAAAGTGACATGTCCTGTCTCTTGGAGATCATGAAGAGTTCGGTATTGGTGATGATGATGATGACCAAGGTGTCATTATTCTTAGAAGGAAAAAGGTATATTTGATAGACTGTGAACAGGTCATCTGTTATGAACTGTACATGAACTATTACTGATGTGGGTGTTAGAGTTGCTTCTAAGTATGGATAATATAGCATAAGGTATCTGGCCTGGAATAACAGCTTCAAACTGATGATACGATGTAGGTAGCGAACTGGAAGGAGGTTAATGGTAATATTACTATGTCGTTACATCGTATGAATATGTATGATATGTTATGTAGTAAAATTGAACATTTCATATTATGTTGTAGCACAAATGTGCATCTACAACAGATATACATATATATTTATGCAATGGTATAATTGCTAGGTCATTACAATACAGAGTGTTATGCCTATAGTAATGCCCAATATTAAAATCAACATGATGACAAAGTGAAATATATAATTCTGGTAACAACAGAATAGTAGTAACATAGCAGTTACATCGTATGAATGTAATTATTACATAATTGTACTACTGAAGTAATATTGTAATTTACATAACTGTATTAATGTTAGCATTAAGTAACTGCAGCAATATTGTAGTAACTGCAGTTAATATTGTGGTAACTGCAGCAATATTCTAGGAAATGTAGTCTATCTACCTATCTATTGCCAGACGCCTCAATCCCGAACGGGGTGGCCACAAACAAATCGCCTCCATGTCACACTGTCCCCTGCCATTTCACTACCACGCTTCCAACTCACACCCCCCTCTCTCATATACCTCTCCACTCCATCCCTCCATCTCATCCTCGGCCTCCCCCTCCCTCTCGCCCCCTCCACCTCACTCACATACACTCTCCTCGTCAATCTTTCACTCTCCATCTGTAACTGTAGTAATTGCAGTAATACTGTACAGTAACATTGTATGATACATTGTAAGTTGTGACATAAATGTGTGCACATGCATATAATTACAGTAGTGGTAACACAATAGCATGGTACAGCAATCAAGTGTATTATGAATAAGTCATCTATAACACTTGCTGTACAAATATTACAGAACATGTAAGTCCCCTCATCGCTGCGGTCGATGATAGTGATGCTGTGCCTTACCACTGGCTCTTGGAGAACAATAGCTTCGCTCGTTGATTCACTTATAGAAAGAGTTCATACATATATATATATATATAACAGTAACTTTTGTTTGTTTGTTATGCGATCTTGATTTATTTTTTTTAATTTTTTTTTGTATTAATTTTTTTTCAGCATTTGTGTTCGGTTTTTAGGTGGTGTCTGAGGTTGTATAATTGCTGGCTAATCGTTGAGACCCCTTTTTTAAGGCTTAGTTTATGTATTGTATTATGATATATAACCCCATATTGTGTTATTTTATTTAAAAATATATATACATCATATACAACATTAACTATATACACTCACTTGTTGTTCGTTTGTATCTGTGTTGGGCAGTGTATGTGTTAGCAATGTGTGAAAGTCTTTGTCATCACAACTGTGTGAAAGAGAATGTTCATTCTTGCTAACTTCACTAGTGTTGGCCATTTTGTTTATTCTTTTTCTGATTTTGCTTATAATTTGATTTGTCTGGGCACACTAGATAGCATTAGTTAATAAGTGTTCATCACTCTTCTTTTAGTCGTTCACTGAGTGATGGTATATTTTATTGATCACTTTGTAGATGTAATAATGTCTAGTTGTACGTCTGAAACATGTATTTTATGGATGTATAAATGGTGACAATCGTTGGAAATAAATTAATGGTATACTAAATGAAGGAATATATACAGTATATAATTGTTATTGTTGGTACAAGTACTTAGTAACTGAGGTAATGTAGATAAATGAAGTAGGTATCTGTATGTAAGTTGTAACTATAAGGCACGTTTTATATGTCTGTGCAGAAGGTTGTGTCTACCACTGTGTCTATCACTGTGTAGTGTATAAATGAAACACCTATGTAACTCACTGATTTTGTACTGTGATGGGAACGGTGTGAGTGGTGGTGAGTGGTGCTGTCAGACATGGGTTGATTGACGTGATGTGGTTTCTCAGCAAAACGCTAGCACAGCGACTTTCACTCTGGCAGCTGTGGTGAGTAACTGAGTAACGATGAGTAATGCTGAGTAACGATGAGTGAGGTGAGTGGTGAGTGAGGGCTCTGGGTGAGAGGTGCGTGGTGGTTGTTGCTGGCGTCGGCTGCTGTCTTCACCTCTGTCTCAGCGTTGTGACGATGAAAACGGAGGGTGGTTGAAGAGAGTAGGGAGGGGTCAGGTGGGGGTTGTGAGTTGTGGGTTATGGGTTACGAATCTACTCGCTCTGTTTGCTTGCATTGTAGCAATCTCGACGGTTGTAGTTCGTTGTTTCGTCGTAAAAATTGGAGGATTAGTTGTATTCTTTCTTGATAATGTAGATTCAACGGTAGAACTGAAGCTGATCTTGGTTACCATCTCGCCTGCTTATGCAGAACATCACTGTAGAGTTGTAGGCGTGGTACATAAGTCCGCTGCCACCAAAATTATATGTCAAACTTGTAATTGATTATATAGTAGTCGTAGCTGAGCTGCAGTAAATCGTGAGTAGATTTGCGAGATAACCTCAGTTCACTTGTAGTCGATGACAGGAGAAGATAAATATGAGTCTGGGGTTGATTGTAGTTTTATTTTCTTCAAAAGGAAAAAGCTCAAGGTTTTATACTTTGTCTCACTAGAGTGTCTTGAGGTGAGGTCGGTTTTATGCCTGCTACTAGACCTCCCCTCTCGCTCTCTCCTCTTCAGCCTCCTAATTCCTTCTCACCTGAGATCCTTTTGCTTTCGTCCCTCTCTCAATTCTGCTCTATAATTCCTCTCTCTTGTGTAGGAGTGTTTTGTCAAGTGGACTGGTCTTATGTCCGAAGATTCTAGAAGCTTGCAAGGGAGGGAAAAGTGCAGTGGTGTTTCCTGCCTGCCCTGGTGAGAAGGGAATGCTGCGTCGTTTCCTGATCTATGGGCCGGGCTCAACTTCTAGATTTCATCTATTCTCCTAGCTATTATTTATGATATTTTAGAGTCCTGACACTTTCCTCTCAAAGCCTATAACTTTACTCTTCCATACATTCACCTTTAGATCCCGTTTCTTACACAATTTCCCAAACTCATTCATCAACGCTTGCAGTTCCCCTTCGTCTTCACTTAACAGTACAGAAACATTTGCAAACAGTAGTACTGGGAGTTTCGAAACACTGCCCTCTCTCATAAGGGTCACTTCAACATTCACTGCCCTACTTTGAATCTCTTTTATTACCCCATCCAAATATGGATTGAACAACCATGGGGACATGACACATCGCTGTTTCAATCAAACATTCAGATAGAAAACTTCACACAGTTCACTATCCACGCGCACTGTAGCCTTAGCACCCTCATATATACTCTTCACGGCATTCAGCAACTTCTCATTTACTCCATATATCCTAAATACTTTCCACAATCCTTGTCTATCAACCCTGTCAAATGCTTTCTCCAAATCCATAAAGGCAGCATACAGCTTCTTATCCATCTCTAGAAACTTTTCCACTAAAGACCCAGGAATGAATATCTGATCTACACAACCTCTTCCCTTCCTAACACCTCCTCGTTCTTCTCGAACTAATTGGTATGTTATTTCCCTTGCTCGATCAGTAAGTTTGCTACGATATACTTTCCTATTGCACTGAGAAGACAAATGCCTTTGTGACTGCCACACACTTCTTTTTCCACTTTTCCTTTGTACAGGGGAATAATTATACCTGACTTCTAATCCACCGGGACTCTACCTTCCTCCCAGGCCAATTTCCACATCTTCAAAGTATACTTTGTACTCCTTGAATATGCCTCACCAATTTTGTTCAGCAAAAGGTTTGGGATTCAGTGGGGTAAGTGTGAGTTTGACGGAGACATCAGCCTCTCCAGCACAAAGGCCACAGCTCCAAGACTGAGACCTAACAGGAGAAGCAACAGAGGCCCCTGCATATGAGTTAAGTTTAGGCTTCTGAATTTGGATGAGGAATTGTCTGATACCTCTGGTCTCAACTCGTGCTTCAGTTCATCCCATTGCTTTATTCTTCGTTCTTGGGAAGCTGCTTCCAAGGTTTCCTTCTTGCACTGCTCATACAAGCCAGCCTGAATGCGACACAAGAGAGATATGTATTAACATAAGAACACTGTATTTCATAACATAAAATATTAAATTAATGGTTTTGCAATATGACAACCAAAATTTGCTCTTTTTGTCTCATTATTCCTTTTGACTAATCACCTACGTTTTTTCTGGCTTCATAGGAACTTGCCGCAATGAAGAGCTAAAGGCCATCTACCTTAACCACTGTCTACATTAAGTTTCTAGGTGATGAATGAGGCAGTTGGTAATAAGCTGGAATTAAATTACTCATCCTGTATTCTCAGTCCAAATGTAAACCAAAAGATGTTTTCCCTAATTTTTGATGTCTTAGGTTCATCTTCAGATCTTTAAAACTGTCTAACGTTTGCCAGCATACAGTGCAAAGTACGGTAATTCGTAGCCAAAGAGTTAACTTATTGGATGCTGTGTATTTTGTATGGCAATTAGTGAGACGGGTCAACATATAAATGAATCGATTTCTTACCTCTTACGATATCCTTTTTTTGTTTTATTTATTTATTTATTTATTTATTTATTTATTTATTTTGCAGACGATCTTCTTCAACACGAGAGATTTTAAAACCAGAGGAGTGAGATATGGCCTTCATAACTCATTTACTGAAGATGTCTTTTACAACTTAATAAAATCGCTTGAAAAAAAAATGAAAATGCACCACGGAATTTAAGGACTTTACTGTTAGAAATGAGTTGATACAGATGCAAGAGAACAGGAGGATTAAAAAAAAAAATAGGTAAAACATATCAGAATGATGGAGAAAGGATGGTCGTCCAAAAAGTTTCCAGCAGTCAGTGAATCTCTCTGCATACTCTACTTATTACGCTGAGACTGGTTCTTCTAAAGTAATGGGCAAGTATTCTCGTCAGCTGAGAAAGCTCCCTAACATCTTTACGTAAGCGGTATAGTTTGCTTATTACGCTTTACTGTTGTCACGAATTTTCTACATCATAAAATTATGTAACGTAAATTGCGACATTGAGTGATTTTGCAGGAGCGACGAATGATTCTAAAATGCAAGAGATTTCGCTCATTTTCTCAACCGTCCGCTCGCCTACTTATATTCGCATCAAGTTGTCAAAACTTTTGTCATTCTTTCGTGAGTGATTTTTTTTATGTGCAGACAGTGCATTCCTCTGAGCGATAATTTCTGAATTATCGCTTCCGCCTCCCTGGCTGTTACCAGACACACCCTTTTCTCACGTTCCTCACGTCGGACACTCAAAACCAGACCCAGTCTGTCTCTAGCCACGGAAGGTGCGGGTTGTGCTTTACGAGAGCTCTAGTGATCACTTTTCTTAGCGATTTCAGATCTCAGCTTGTATTGGCGTGAATCTCCGAAGCTCCCACCAGTTGGTGATCGTCTACAACAGCTCGGTCTCCCCTATACTGATTAGTATTTCCTTTTGTTTTCCTAGGCTTAAGTTTTTGGGTTGTTTAGCTATTTGTCTGAGTGTTTGAGTGAGTGCATTTCCCTTTCTTTGATTTGAATTGGAGTCATGTAACGTAAATTTATTTTCTTGTATTCAATAAATTTACAGTTCGTTTTCTTGAGCTTTGTTAAATGTAACAGTCGTGTTTAATTTCCCCACATATTTAGTACACTTTTGCTACTCCACGTTAGCACAACTCTCTATATTAATCACGACTGGTACTTAAGCCAGCTTTTGGCGTTAATCCTTAAATCCGTTGTGCTAGCTAGGAGTTTGGCTCAGCCAAGATCCTGATTATTATTATTATTATTATTATTATTTTTAATGTTAAGGGGAGAAACTAACTTTCTCAGAGGCCAACGGTACAATATTACAGCCTACTTGAGCGTCTAGTCTCTGCTGTGTACCGTTCAGAAAGTCTATAAATTCTCGACTCTAGAGAACTGGCGAAGTAAGCCAGCATAAAAGGGAAATAGCTACTTGATTTCACGAGTCTATTCTCTCGTAATAAATGACTCGATAGTCATTCCTAGCACACATAGCTATACATTGTATACCCTGATATACAATATTACATTTTCCTCCTGAATTACATTTTCCTCCTGACAACTGTCCCCTTCTGTGTTACATAAAACCTTCCAATATTGGTATAATCTGGACAGATAATGGATAAAAGGATATTATCCAGCCATACCCAAAAATACATCTCTAAGAAGTAGGGGTTAGGGAGCTTCTGCAAATGGCGAGAATACGACAATGGTGTCTACAGAGTACCTGTTCCCATGGGCAAATTATTCTGGTATGATGTCTGAAGAGGTTTTTGCACTACTAATCATCTTGATACCTACCTGAACTATAATCCTAAGCTTCTCATCCTGTGCTGTATCATAGGGAGCACCGTGTGGTACTGGTCAAGCGAACAGCAGCTTCAGCACACTCTGCTTTCCCACATACAGTGGGGCGGTTCGGGTCTAGTCTGACAAGTGTTGACTGAGGGTAATTTGCAAATTCAGGCACTCGTCAAGATGAGCACGCCTCGAGGTAACAAATAGTCAGTCCTTACAAGGGATCAAATTTTACGTTCATTTTTTAGTTACACATTTGTATTATATTCGTGCTACCGCCTATCTTCACAAAATAATATTACAAAACCATTTGCTGTTCATAAAATGCTCTTGATTGGCATGCCTGAAGAAGTCCATTATTACCGGAAAATGATACTATGATATACCATAAGCCTTTCCTTACTATGACGACATTTTTGCTACTTTTTTCCAACCGTCTATACCAACGACACTGTGATGATTGTCATATACAAGACTTGAGGCCTTCCTGGATGCGTACACCATAAGATAGTAAATGGAACCACTCGATATTGGAAAATGGGAACAATATGCTATGGTAAACTCTTTAGCACCACGACGCTCTGTCTTTCCAGAGACAGTGATGTTGCGTCAGCATTCAAGAAATGGTAATCCAGGGCCATTTGCAAATTTATGAACCCTATCAAGTAGACAGTCCATCATTATTGTCAATAGCAGCTCCATAATAAGTATAAAAAAAAATGAAACGCCGAGTATTCCTTCCCTTAGCTCTCAATGCAAAGCGTTGCTTGGTATGCCTCTGCCAAGCCTTCCTCATGGACTCGCCATACGGTTCACTGTGGGTTGAAATGAGGCGAAAGATAAACTAAGTCGACCCCATATGACTTTGACCTTGGACACCTTGACTTTCCTGACTCAGTTAGTTCATTGTTCGATCATACTGTATAACTGACAGACGTTTGGTCGAAATCCGTCAACAGGTTCAGGAGATGTCGCACCCACACCCATATGACCTTGACCTTTGACCCCTTGACCTTAATGACCTAATCAGTTCGTCGTCGCTTTATACTGCATCGCTAAAAAAAGTCTTGTCGAATTCCGTCGTGGGGTTCAGGAGATATTGCGCCTACAGGGATTGATTTAATTTGATTAATTTATTATGCCCGAAGGCGACAAACCTATTACAGTCCCATGTGGGCATGTGCCACGCAGGACATGCTGTCTAGCTAAAACAAATTAACACCCACCAAAGTGTGGATGACGCATGAGAATAATATCTAGATTATCATCATCCAATAAATGTTTACAAGTGTCCACTAATGTGAGTCCGTGTGGTACTAAATCAGAGACAAGTGGACATTGCAGGCAATAGTGGTCAAAGGTGTTGGCATTGGGTGCGTCACACAGCTTACAGGAGGAAAAACGAGGTGCGTTGTCCACCCCAGCCACTTGCCACACAGGTCGGTATCCCAGTCTGAGGCGGGCACACACCACGTTATGTCGACGAACCATAAGACCACTATGACGATATCTATGAGGCCGATGTAGAAAGTGGTCATAATGCTGGATAGACACAGTGAGTTCTCTCAGCATTTCTACGGTGGAGAATAGGGGAGCGGGCTGTTCTGCGTATTATCTGCTTGTAGCAAATGGGGAAGACATTAGTGGCATCCACAGCAGGCAGAACCAGTCCGCAGGCAGTCCTTGCTATGAGGTCAGCAGTGTTGTTAGCTGCAAGACCAATAAGAGAAGGAATCCACAGAAAGTGCACCACCAGCGAACGATCGCGGGCAGTGGCCAATTGACGGAGTATCTGCATAACTATGTGTTGATATGCAGGCCTGGGAGAAGAGAGGGCATGGAGGGCCGACTGTGAGTCACAGATGATCAAGCCGCTGTTGTTCGTCCGTACTAATAAAGTCACTGCATCGCGGAGTCCATGTAGTTCGCAATATGTAGAGCTCGATGAGGTTGGCAGTCGAAGGCCCAACCAGCCCTCTTGAGGTGGATCCAGACTTGGGGAAAACACTGCACAACCAGCACTTCCATCCTCCTGCAGGGAGCCATCAGTGTAGATATGGTGGGCCGAAGGGAGAGAAGATGACAGCCTGGCGATAGTCTCCAAAGCTAGCTGTTTCTGAAGCTGAGGCAGGTCAGTCTTGGAGGCCGGAGTGTATGAGACAGCAGAAACAGGGGTCTGCCAAGGTGGAATGCCACATTCCACCTCCTCTGTAAGCACTGGTATGTTGATGTTTAGCTGTCGGACATATGAACAAACAGTATTAACTAGAGTGCAGCCACCATTGTGAAGCAAAGGTCTTGGTGCAGTGGGATCAAGGGAGGTCCGAATGATGTGAGAGTAGTGGGGAGAAAGGTGAGGATAATGCAGGCACTTAACGCTGAAGTATGTCACCATGGAGTATATTCTCTCAACAAGTGGTGGTAGGTTGAGTTCAAGTTGTATGTTGACAATTCTGGTTGAGCCAGGGCAGCCCAGGATAAGTCTCATTACTGCGTTTTGGAACTTCTCAAGAGGTTGTAAGGCTGTTCTGGAAAGTTGACAAAGAGCAGGGGAGAGATAATCAACAACTGATCGAATGAACGCTATATATATGGATCGTGCTACAGGAATAGACACCCCGGCAGCATAAATAGTAAGCCACTTGAGAGGTTTTAGGCGCTGCTGTAGCCGGGTTAGCAGACCCTGAACAATCGGATGCACACGTCTTGCAGGAATGGAGGGTGAAATCCGTACCGGTGCCCCAAGATAAAGGTACTGCGTGCATAGGGGAATAACACAACCGCCGACAGAGAATACAGGTAGTGTTCTTGCTGGAAGGGAGGTGAAGATTCTACTCTTTTCTGGTGAGATAATGAGTCCACATTTGGAAGCCGCCTCGTGAAACCAGTGAAGGAAACGTTGCAGATCTGCTGAGGAATTTGAGTGAATGCAGATGTCATCAGCATAGCAAGTAATTGTGATTCCAGGGAAGTCAGGAAGGAGGGTGAGTAAACGATGAATAAGGATATTAAACAAAAAAGGACTAAGGACACCACCTTGTGGAGTACCAAGCTCAAAATCCTCAGCAGAGCTGCACGCGCCCTTAAAAAGAACACGAGAGGATATATTGGTTAGGTAACCACGTATCCATCGCAGCAGGTTTCCCTTGACTCCAAAATCCACCAGCTGGTCGAGGATGATGTCTCTGTTGGCGACATCAAAGGCACTCTGTAAATCAATGAAGGCCACTACACTGGTGGGGGACAGGAGGGTGTATAGCTCCATGAGGCAGTGATGTGTCCCTCGCTGNTCGGGGCGAGAGCTTGCCCTGCAGCCTAAACAAGAGTCTTGTGAGAAGGATGCGTTCTAATACTTTACTGAAGCAGGAGGTGAGGGAAACAGGTCGGAATTTATCAGTACCAGGTTTAGGAATAGGCACGATTGTACTGTGGGTCCAGGCTTGTGGCACATATCCCAGACGGACGCAAAGGTTGAAAAGCTGGAGAAGGGGATTGCCAGGAACTTTCAGGAGGACACGGAGGACAGAAAAAGTGATCCCATCATCACCTGGAGCCGTTACCCTACCCCTGGCGAGGGCCCGTCGCAATTCATCATCAGTTATAGCCACACCATCCTCATCGTCTGTCCTCAGTAAAGCGGCGGTGAGACGGAGTGCACGAACGTTTTTCTTGGTGGAGAGTGCGTCCTGTATGTGTGCAGGAAGGGTGCAAGCCCGTGACTGTGCAGACCAGGCGTCTACAAGATCCTGTGCGTACTGTGCTGGACTGTGGTGGAGGACACTAGGGGGCTT
>JAGKTI010024223.1:0-14474 GCA_018397915.1 Birgus latro | reverse complement strand
AGGTTGTATCAGAAGCAGGTGGAGGGAGTCGGTGAGGACACGTCCGAAAGTCGTGTAGGCCAGAGCACCATGCACACTTTTCTGGTGCAGAACAGTACCGGGAGATGTGACCAATGCCCCAGCATCGAAAGCACCACGGTTGCTCGTCCTTCATCTTGCGAAACTCACAACGTGGGAGGCAGGGAAGGAAGCTGAAGGTGACAGTTGGTGGTGGTGGGTGAGGAAGGCTCCAGGTGACTACCAGCCGGTTGATAGGAGTGCCATTCTGGTAGAAACATCGGGCTGAGTAGATACCTGGGAGCTCCTTGGCCAAGTTGGGATCAGTACAGACAGGATAACGTGTAAGGAGGTAAATAGGAAACTTGCGGGGCCTCTCAGGTGAGTCTTGAATTTCCAAAGAAAGGGCTAGGAACTCTCCTTTAGTTACGCTATCTATGATGTCCTTGCGACGTCTGGAGATGTAAACAAAACGGGAAGTGATTGCAGACATCTTAACCTCCGCTTGGGTGCGGTCAAGGTGAAAAGCACGGTTTACCTCAGACAACCATCGAAGTTTGATGTCCACCGCTGGGTTGTCTTTGAATAAAAGCTTGATGTAGTCAGCCCTGGGAGCGAATGCTGGAGGAGTAGAGGCAGGAAGCATTGGTGAAACTTGGGGGGAATGAACAAGCTGCAGGGGACGAGGAGTGTATGATCCAAGGCCAGTTTCTCCCTGCAGAGGACGAGAAGTCTCTTGCTGCTTGGAGGATTTGGCAGCAAGGGATGAAGGCTCACTGTTGCTATCCGAGGTGTTATGTACAGGACGCTTGGCAGAGGAAGATGCCTGGCCGACTGGGTGAGATGCGGCATGTACAGATAGTGCTGGTTCAGTAGCTACTTCCCCAGCTAACAAGACATTGCTGCTGTAGCTGTGGCCAGTCACTCTGAGACATCTCATCCTCGTCACTCAGTGCCAGATCAGCTTCAATATCCTCGAGAATGCCAGGGCCTGAATACTCTATGCTGATGCTGCACACCTAGGCAGGTAGCAGGGTGAGCGTGGCGTCAGCTTCACAAGCACGACAGTATAGACCAATGGTAGCAAGGGAAGTCCATGACGTCACACAAGTAGTACTGTGCATGCGCAGAAACGAGAAAACGCGACCAGGGGGGCCCCGTCTGCCGCACTGAATTTTCCCCCCAAACTACAGGCTAAGTCCAAACACCCAAAAAACACAACCACTGGTGAAGTGAGCACTGGACCTTTATGTTGCTCCCTGCAACGACAGAAGGGTGTTGGAAGGCAAAAACTGCAGAAAAAGCAGGAATATGAGCCGCACACAGCAATGATTTGTTGATATCCGGCCCTCTGGTGGCAAAATCCCCAAGTATAGGGTGAATGAAAGATGGAAATAAGTGATGTCAAAGAAAACAAACACTGGCTGACAACTTGATCTCTATAGTCATAACTTTTGGAGTATGTTTATAGTAAATAGCAATTTGGAGGTAAATGAAACCCACATAGCGACGACCATTTTTTTTAAATGCTTTTCGGCCCTACTTGGGCCGTTTTCGCGTGTTTATACGAAAGCGTGAGAAATGTGTGTGAGTGTGTGTATATATATATATATATATATATATATACAACTAATTAGGCTTTTGGACCTTCTATAAGCTTCAATACTGAAACTGCAGATTAACTGCGAGTATTAGAATATACAGGCTCATATCATTATTACTGCACTGCGATATGAGAATACGTAAGTATAGTTTAGTCTCAACTGAATATGACACGTAGAATAATATTTAAGAAACATTCTTTGAACGGATCATGAAACTTTATATTCTTCCAGGTTTTAAAAAAATGACAAATGTGAACATGAAACATGTAACATAATGCTAATTTAACAATCTAATATTTCATTTTGCGAAGAGACTTTGGCAAAAACGCATAGAAGATATAATACATTCAATGAGAGAGAGGGGGGGGGGAGGGTATGGTGTCATTTGTGGCGTCTTGGTTGTGGCGGTGGAGGCTAACTTATGGGAGGGGTTTATAGACGCGAGACGAGAAAGAAAGGGGGAGGGAGAGGGAGGAAGGGGCGGGACTTGAGAGAGGGAGGAAAGGGCGTGACTTGAAAGAGAGAGGAAGAGGCGTGACTTGAGAGAAAGAGGAAGGGGCGTGACCTGAAAGAGGGAGGAAGGGGCGTATTTGAGGGAGGAAGGGGCGTGACTTGAGGGAGGAAGGGGCGTGACTTGAAAGAGGGAGGAAGGGGGGGGCACAGTGTTACCAACACAATTCACAATTCTCTATCAGGTGGATGGAGCGATACTTTTGTCCACGACAGTACAATTGGCAGGAGCTTTGTATCTGTGCAGGAAAGGGTCGAACTTTTGCAGCAGCTGCATACATTCAAGGAAGTTCCCTTGGTTGGGGCTGTCATTCGTTTCAAAGTGGCCACGAAAAAAATGCCCTGTTTGGCTAGAAAGACAGTAACTGAAATAATGCGGCATAAACATTCCCTTCTTTCACCCCGCTGCAGGGGGTCACCTTGACGTGGTGGCAGGGCTTGAAACGTGGTTGGCGGTGCCACCTACTTTGGAGGCTTGCCTACCTTTGTAGGGTTCGGCATTTGTCGGCCTCATGGACCAAGCACCCCCTACATCACTGGTAGAGGAGGCCTGCTGGTAATGTTAGTCCCTGCCCATTTGCCATCTAGGGCGGGACTGTTGCCTCCCCACGTGTTTGCCATGCGTAGTGTCCCGTGTCCCATAACTCTGGGAGACGGGAGTCCTGGGGGTTGAGCATTGCTGTACGGTGTGCCCTGCAGCTAGCGATACACCTCTTTGGTCCCTTATTCTAGCTAGAAGGGTGGCCTCGTTGGGCCCAACCAGGTCAGTCGGCTGATCATGCGTTGGCTAGGGTCAAACGGGCACTGGGGAGCCTTGTGGCTCCTATCGTCCTGGAGTCACCCTTGCCTGGCCCCCCAGTGGTTACAAGGTGTATAGTCCCCTGCTACCCCTGAGGTCGCCAGTGGTATATGACCTCATGACCTCCCCGTGTTGGGCTCCGTGGTGGATAGGGGGGTGGGGGAAAGAAGTTATTTAGATTATTAGTATGGATAAATTTTTACGCAAACTTGCCTTTTTCCCAGACCTCAATGCATCCACGGAATCTCCTCACCGTTCACTCGTTGCCACTCTGGATCCCTTTCAGGTTCGACGTGGCTCCACACGGAATTCGGCCTCCCCTGCCTTGCCTCCACAGTCTGGTGGCACCCATAACAGGGGTCGCAGGCAGGGGGCAAAGAGTGTACCTGGCCCTCGGGACACTCGTGTTAGAGATATGAATCCAGTTTTGATTGCCCCTCCTCCTGCACCTTTTGCCAAATTCTTAGTTGTGCGTGGCCTTGCTGGAGTGGACCTCAGAAGGTGATATTTTTCATATACATCGAGAACTTGTTGCTGCCTGTGGTGCAGCCCCTAAAGTGGTTCCGCAGGCTGATGGCAGTTTGTTGGTGGAGGTGTCTGACGCTTCTCAGAGTGTGGCTGTTCAATCTTTGTCCATGCTCTCGGGTCAGTCTGTCACATGTTCCCCCCGTGCTTCGTTGAATCATTCTCGTTGGGTTGTGTATGCTAAGGAATTGCTAATATACGATGAGGCACGCCTTGCTGAAGAATTGTCTGCACAGAAGGTAATCAAGGTTGAGCGAATTAAAAAGAAGATAAATGGTGACCTTGTGCCTACTCCATCCTTAATTGTTACTTTTAATTCATTGAGCTTCCCTGCTATTCTTGACACTGCATGGTACCAATACAGAGTTAGGCCCTATGTCACTATGCCTCTTAGATGTTTCCACTGTCAGCTTTTGGGTCATATTGGTCGAACTTGTGGGCGCCTTGCCCTTGGACTTCCAGCAGTCTGTGTGTCGTGTGGGTTTGATGTTCATGAGGGTGCGGAATGCCCTGGTCCCGTCTTGTATCAATTGTGGTGGTGAGCATGCTGCTTCTTCTAAATCTTGTGATTGATACAAAATGGAACATGAAATTTTGTCTCTCAGAGCCACGGAGAGGCTGAGTTTTACTGAGGCTAAGGACCGTGTCATGTCGATGTATGTCTGCCCAGGTGTGTCCTTTGCTTCTATTCTTTCTAAGTCAAAGCCTGCTATGCGCCATCGTGGGGCTCCTGCTCCTTTCACTGACCCTTCTCCTCATCCCTTGTCAGATGACAGACATCCTACTCCTCCTCCTTGTCATCTCCCAAGGACTCCGGCACCTTTGAAGTCTGCATCTCCTCCGGCTGCTGCTCTTGTACCACATGTACCACAGCTACTCCTGCACCAGCTGCTACTCCTGTACCAGCTGACACTCCTGTATCGGCTGCTACTCCCGTACTGATTGCTGATCCTAAACCATCTGCTCGCTCTGCTACTGATGTTCAGTCTTCTTTACAATGTGCTTCTACAGCTTCTAGTGCTTCAAGTTCTGGTGTAGAGATGGAGATTGCATCTGCCAACCTCAAGCGGGTGAGGAGTGAGGACTCTTTGGGTGACTCCCCTCCTTCAAAAGTTCAAACTTCTGTACCGCCTGAGATTTCTGAGGAGGCTCTTCACTCGACAACCCAGGCAGTGGTAGCATCTAAGTTGGTGAGTGTTCGTGATTGTCTTTCTAAGATTCCTGTCCCTGCTCATGTGTGGCGGGGTCTGGGTCTTTAGGTATTCAGAGGGCCCGGTCGCTTGTTCCCTTTGATCCATCACCTAGCACCCTACCTTTGGTTGATTCGGTTGGGAAGGGTTCAGTTGGCCCCAAGGTGCTAGCTGGACCCCCACGTGGTTGAGCGGACGGGGCAAGTGGATTTTCCAGGAAGGTCTCGGTGCCTCGGGCTCATTCTGGTGATGGGCGGGACTTGTCTCGGTGTAAGGGTCCTTCCACCTATGGAAACTCTAAAACTTCATTGTCTTCTCGGTTGATAAGGCAGAGCTCCACACCTAGGAAGAATGGCTTGCACACCCTTCCCAACGAGGTCGCTACATAGCCCTGGTGTTTTCCAATTCATAATATTTCATACTAATCAATATGGCTCAACCAGTATCATTCTGTCTTCAATGGAATTGTAGAGGTACCATGGCAAGCTGGGAGGATTTACAGTTATTACTTTCTGGTTTGAGCACACTGTGTCTGTCTCCAGGAGACTATGGTGAGGGATAGGCCATTTCCTTCTATCAGGGGGTATGAGGTCTTTCATGTATCTCCTCCTGGCAGTCACAGCGGTGGATGTGCCATTTTATGCCGATCTGATATCCCCCTTTATTTCCTTTCCAGTCCAGTCTCCCCTTCAAGTTTTAGCGGAACAGATGCACGATGGGAGGTGCTATACCATCTGTTGTCTGTACCTTCCACCTTCCACTACTGTTATGCGTGCTGATCTGGAGACCCTAATCAGGTAACTTTCACCCCCTTTTCTACTCCTTGGTGACCTTAATGGCCGCCATCCTTTGTGGGGTGACTCACTTTCAAATCCCCGGGGTGATCTTCTTGCCTCTTTAGTTGGGGATTTGGATTTGGTTGTCCTAAACGATGGGAGGCCAACCCATTTTCATATTCAGACTGGCATGTATTCTGTCATTGACCTCACCATCTCCTCCTATGATTGTGCCCTTGATTTTCCTTGGGAGGTTTTGGATGATCTGCATTGTAGTGACCATTATCCTGTGTTGGTCCAGTCTACTCGCTCTGCTCCTGCAGCCCGAATGCCACACTGGTGTCTGGATAGGGCTGCTTGGTCGCTCTTTGAGGAACTATATGTACTTCCCTACAGGGTTACTGATTTTCCAACTATCGATGATGCCGAACATTATTATATCAAGACTCTTTTCGCAGCAAGGGTTTATTCAATCCCAAGGACTTCTGGTGTTTTTTCCCGGAGACCTGTGCCATGGTGGAATGATGACTGCTCTATAGCAAAAGGAGCTTACAAAGTGGCTACCCGTCGGTATTTTGCCAATCATGATGTTGTTTTTCTGATAATCCAGTTTTGCAAAGCACGTGCTCACTATAGGTGGTCATGAAGAATGCTCGACGTAACTCGGGGAGGTCGTATGTTTCTACAGTTACATCCTCTACTCCAATGCCTATGGTGTGGAAAAAGGTGCGCGAGATTTCTGGTAGGTTCTCACCCCCCTCCCCACCAGTGTTACGACTTCACGGAAATCTTGTGTCTGCACCCTCGGCTCTTGCAAATCAGTTTTATCCTGTCTCAAAAAAGTTTCCTTCTAAGCCGTGTGCTACCTTTCGTATGAATCAGGAGAGGCTGGGCATTGACTTTCGCTCTCTTGGCAGAGAGCCATATAATTCAGACTTCAGCCTCCGTGACCTGCGTGCTGCCCTCTCCGTGTGTGATGACACTGCTCCTGGGCCTGACGACATTCCGTACGCTCTGCTGCGTCATCTGCCAACTGAATCCATACAGTTTTTATTGGACCTTTTTAACTGGGTTTGGAGTGAGGGCTCTATTCCCAAGAGTTGGAAGTTGAGTAATGTCCTTCCCATTCCCAAACCTGGTAAAGACCATTCCCATGTCTCCAACTACCGTCCTATTAGTTTAACATCATGCGTGTGCAAGTTATTTGAAAAAAATGGTCAATGTCAGGCTTGTGTGGTTGCTAGAAAAGGGATGCTTTCTCTCTCCATCGCAGAGTGGCTTCCGTAAATTACGGTGTACTTCAGACAACCTTATGAGGCTCGAGGCATCGATCTGTGAAGCTTTTCCCTCTAAGCAACATCTTGTGGCTATGTTCTTCGACCTAGAGAAGGCTTATGACACTGCTTGGTTCCATGGCATCCTCCAACAACTTCATACCTTTGGTTTACGTGGTCGCCTGCCCGTGTTGCTTGGAGACTTCTTGACTGATCGTGTGTTTTGGGTCCGTGTGGGTTCTACCCTCTCTGTGCCACTATGCCAGGAGGAAGGTGTTCCACAGGGGAGTGTCTTAAGTGTTTCCCTGTTTGCGGAGGCCATTAATGGCATTCTTGACACTGTGCCTGCTGGGGTATCCTCATCACCTGATGTGGATGACTTAGCATGTCTGCTATTGAACGGCGTATGCAACTTGCCTTGGAGAAGATTTCTGCCTGGGCACTTCCAAGGGTTTTCGGTTTTCACCTTCTAAGACTGTGGCTATGCACTTTTGTAGGATGAGAGGGGTACCCCAGGACCTTGATCTCCAGCTTTGTGACAAGGGGCTCCGTTGTGTGGCAGAAACGACATTCTTGGGGCTGACGTTTGACTGCCGTTTGACTTGGGTTTCATATTTGGTAAATCTTAAAGCATCATGTATGAAGGCTTTCAGTCTATTGAGGGTTCTGTCCCTAACCTCTTGGGGTGCTGATCGGAGGACACGCTTGCATATGTTTCAGGTTTTTGTAACCTCCAAGCTGTCATATGGCTGTGAGGTCTACTCCTCTGCCACAGAGTCCAGACTAAAAACTCTAGATGCTGTCTATCATACTGGTCTTCGCCTTGCAACTGGAGTTTTTCGGTCATCTCCGATTCCCAGCTTATTAGTGGAGGCTGGTGTGCCTCCCTTAGATCTACTACAACAGTCTGTTGCAGCATGGTGCTGGCTCCGGATTGTCGCCTTCCAGACTCACTTGTCTGTGAGTGTGTGATGCGACAGTCCTGTTTTTTGTATTATAGTAGACATCCTCGCATGCCTCCTCTGTTTGGATACAGGGTTCGTGATATCATGGAGGAGTTTGGTTTGTCCGCAGTACCTGTCAGTCCTGTTCGGATCCCGAGGGTTGGTTGCGCCATGGATCTTGCCCAAGGTAACTTTCTGCAGGTTTTTTGCAGACTCTAAAGATTCTGTCGCTCTTCAGTGTCTTTTACAGTTATTTTTAGAACATTCCTCTAGCCATGGTGGATCTGTGCCTGTGTATACTGATGGCTCTAAATCCGCCTCTGGTGTTGGTTTTGGAGTGGTGTTTCCCAATTTTAGCTGTGGAGGTAGTCTTCCTTTGGCTGCCTCAGTTTTTACTGCAGAGTTATCAGCTATCGTTTTAGCCCTGAAGTTAGTGTTTGTTCACCATGGCAATTATTTTACTATTTTTAGCGACTCTCAAGGGGCGCTTTTGGCCCTGGACTCTTTTAACTCTTCACACCCTATAGTTTTAGCTATTTTGGAGTGGCTGTTCCTTATTCGTCGTCGGGGGAAGAAAGTGGATTTCTGCTGGGTTCCCTCACATGTTGGTGTCATAGGTAATGACAGGGTAGATGCACTAGCTAAGGCTGCGGCTTTGCGATCTGTACGTGCTCCTTGTCCTCTACCTGCTACTGATTTACACGCTTCCCTATTGTCTGCTGTTCGTGCTTGTTGGCAGTTGTGGTGGTATAGCGTTCCTGTCAGCAAGCTATAAGGAAGTCACCAAGCTCGTCTCTCAGACAGGTTGTTTTACGATGCCTCGTAGGTTCGAGACTGTTCTGGCTCGCCTTTGCATTGGACATACCAAGCTCACACATGAGTTCTTCATGTGTGGCGACGTGCAGCCATTCTGTGATGACTGTCTGGTTCTCCTTACTGTCAGGCATTTGCTGGTTCAATGTCCCAGTTTGGGTGACTTATGTCGGAGGCTGCTATTGAGACACCGAGGGGAGGGTGGTGTTTACTGTCTCTCTTCGATGCTTGGGGAAGAGCCTGGTACCCCTGGGAACGATGTGTTTTTCATTCTGAAGGAGGCCGGCCTCCTTCACCTTTTATGATTGTATTGCTGTTTACTTAGATGTCTGGTTTTTAATACGGAATTTTGCTTTGTAGTGTTTTTATGTTTCTGCTGCTTATAATTTTGCTTATACGGCACCATATGGCCTTGTTGTTGCGGTGCCATGCATTCTATCAATCAGTCAATCAATCAATCCCTCCTTTCACTGATCTCAGCTATACGAGCAGTTTGTAGCTGCTCAGCTACATCACCATGAACTTTGCTTGCTTTATAGCTCATCCATGCCACCATGGAGGCATTGTGTAAGAAGTCTTCCCATGGTCCCTAAACGAAACCAAAGCCCTCTTCTAGTTGCTGTAGCCAGTAGAGGCTAGACCATCTTTATTTTGCCTACATTGCTGCTTGCTGAATAGTCTGCAGCAGAAGCAGAAGGAGGAATTTTGGCTGACTGAATACTCTAGCAAGTTATAAGTGTCATCCCAGCTTCTCTGAAAGGACCTCTTATGAAGACCACATTACTTGGCAGGAAACTGGATATCTTTTACTTGCTTTGGACCTGTTGTAATGCCGTAATTTTAAGGGTAATTTAAGTATAATTTAAGTTAGTATAAGTGTAATATAAGTTAATATAAGCGTAATATAAGTTAGTATAAGTGTAGTATAAGTTAGTATAAGTATAGCATAAGTGTAACCTTGAACCACTGATTACGATTCATCTGCAAAATGTATTGGGTGATTATCAAGTTCCATATTCAGGCTTGTTCCCTGTTAATATCCATAGTATAAATGATATTTTGTTAGAGGAACTGTATAGAGCGATTATGTGAGTGTCGTGGTGCTTGGGGCAGTCAGTTCTCACGGTAGAGATAGAGACGTAAATTTTAGCAAGAGATTAATAATCGTGAAAATCTATCTTCATACTTTAAATTCGAAATTTGTAAGTCAGGCTTGGTGATATCATCTTTTTGTACTACGTAGTAGTGAATTAAAACTTAGTTAGATCCTAATTGCTGAGAACAGAAATTTGCAACCGCGAAATTTGCGTTACACTCGTGATTAGTTACGTAGACCGACGCATGGATGTAATTAGTTTCAAACGCTCGTTTGTTTAGGCTTCGGTGCAATTGTTAATCATATACGCTTATTACAAAATTTTAAACATCGCAAGTCAACCCATCCGTGTGGGTCGAGTGTGAACACGTTTTTCATATTCCTTGTTAATAAGTGTAAACTGAAATGCTGCAGAGAGATCAGTCGAAGTCGTGGTCAATTCCTAATGTTAGAACAAACCGAGCTTATATAAACCATACGAGTGCCTGGGAATGGCATAATACCATCTCATCTTAATGATACAGGTTAGTAACTCTAAAATCCATATATTCCTCCCTTCCTTCTGAACTTGTGTGAAGTAAAATTCTCATATACATCAGTATTAGTAATATTTCCCCCTGCTTCTTTTGAACTGATTAGATAACGCCGTCTCATCTCACTGATACAGGTTGTGGATGATCGTGTTCGTCATTAGAAAATAACAGTGGTGGAAGCCGACTGGCTCGAAACTCCCTCGCCTAACGCCCGTTACACTGAAATCCACCCCCCCCCCCATTTTTTTTTTTTTCTGTTACACGTAGTCGAATGTGGAATTGACTGGTCCATTAGAATGGTCTATCCTTTCGATGTGAAGTGTTTGGTTTGATGGAGTTTGGGTATTCACATGTAATTGTTTCCCCTAAGAGCACCAATTATTCATCCACTTAAAAATCTTGAGCCAGTAGTATCTTTCTTTGAATGTGGTATCAGTTTATGAATAACCTTTGAGTTAGTGTGTATGTTCCAGACTTGGTGGAGTATTTGCGGAGGTGGTGTCTCAGGGAGTTTGCTTGACGAGTCCGTTTGAGACAAAGAGTGTGCTAGATACGCATGAGATAGAATTATTTTGAATATTAGGTTAAGAGGTGAAGATTATATATATCAGTGTATGTAAATATTAAATTGGGCACATATCCAACTGTGAAGAACACTATACATATTAGTGTGATAATAGCCCAAGAATTCAATCAGCTGTGGTGATTAGACCTTTGAAATTATTGATCCTAGCTAAATTTAGTCTACCCTGTGGTAATTCCCGTGCGAAGGAGAATTTATTCTTCAGTTTCTAGTAATTCATAGTCGGTAAAGTAACGTATGTTTAATTTGATCTAATATCTTGTTTCTTATATTTGTATGTTTAGAATTTTTAAATATTATGTAAAGTTTACGTTGAGTTTGAGACTTATTATCCCCTGGGGAGTTTTAATCGTGAGGTTGAGTGGCCCGCAAGGTGTACTACTATCTTACTACTCACGCTCTCTAAACAGCACACGCTACCCTAGTTACTTATTCGCAAGGCCCCAGAAGTCTTCATCTTTCTATTTTGGTGGAATGATTTTTCCAGAATACGGTGGGTGGTGGCAGCCTACTCTTTGAAACTCTGATTCCTAAGGTGAGTCATAAAAATAAATCTTGCAGGACACTAGTGACAATGGTCGGCATCAGTATTTTGTCATTAATTAACACAGAGGTAAAAAACGAAAAAAAGAAAAGAAAAAACTGCATGACACTGGTGACTGGAGCGGCGGGATTTGTTAGACTGGCTGAATTTCCCGTCATTTCATTAGAGGTAAAAATTTGACCTCTACACTGTGTCTTGGCTTCCTAAATCCGTCTCAGTAGAGCCCTCTCCTTTTTTCCCCTCGTTTCTCTTGCCTTGATCATCTGTGAAGCAGCAGTAAACGATTTTAGGCCTTTATAATTATCTACCCACAACAAAACTCACAACAACTCTATCAACTGTTTCATTTGCTCTTTGATTTACCTAGTTAACATTTTTTCCCCTTTTATTTTTACATATTTTACTAATCACTCTCCTCTACACTGTATTTTTGTTTTATTGTCCGATTTTAGTCTACATTTGATTTATTTCACACCTGTTATTCCATGTGTCTAATTTAATCATCACCTTGTCTTTTATGCCGCATATATATTTCGTTTATTCCTATATGAAATGTTTTGAGCGACATTTTAGTTATAAAATGAAATGCGCTATACAAATAAATGTATTATTAATTATCGCACACACACACATACACATTAAATAACTGTCATTTTTGAATGACACTGGTCGTACACTAATGTGTATGGGGAAATCATACAAAACACCCTCAAATAATGGGTCGATTTTTTTTTTCTAAATAATTAAAAGTGGCACTGAATGAGTAGACTTTTTTTTTGTTCCAATAGGAAGATGGAGCAATTTACTTTGTAAACAATATTAATATTACAATATCACAGTGAGTACAGGCTAGCTAGACTAGCGGTTCTGAAACTGGTGTGCCTTAGAATTATTCTTATTTGATGATTGATTTACATAGCTATAATCAAAAGCTTGCGGTGTGCCTTGTGTGACAGAAACGTTCGAGCACCACTAACCTAGACTGGCTGCTGGCTAGCTGGCTAAAGAGCCCTCTGCTTCACCAGTCTGAGCTTGCACACAATGTAGAGACAGTGGCAACTCCCGTCCCGACTCATCTGCTGCTACAGCTACAGCAGGAAGTTACTCCTCCGCCTCCTCTAGCCTTGCAGGCTGCACCTTGTACGAGTTGGAAATAAATGCCGATGATATTTTTTCACCTTGCACTGTAATATCCCATGTTTTTATACAATTTTACCATAATCTTGTGTATTCTCTACATCGATTCAGTATTTATTTTTCTCAGTTGAACGATGATACTGGAGGCTAATGTGTTACCAGTGAGTTCCTATATATTTTGTGATATTTATCCACACTTCTATAAGACAATATCATAGGCAGTTTAAAGTTCATATATCATAAGGGTCCCTAAGAGGAGATTTGACACCACTGTACAGGGCCGAGAGGGGAAAACAGACAACGAGGTGCACGGTTCCATCTTTTATGTTTGGTTTCCGTGAGTGGCAGCGTCACAGCCTCCTGCTAGGAGCATTCATCCTCCTATCTCCATTATGAGTTAGTGCACCAACTTCTATTCCCTTACAACGTATTTTTTTTACTGTATTGTGCCCATGTTAGTAATTTTTTGAAAGTGAAATCTGCCCTATAAATTGTTAGATATGAGAAGGGTACAGAGCAGCTTTGTGAGGAGAGGAAGAAAATAGCTGATGTCAGCATTCTGATGCTCTGGGGTAAGGCAAGCCAGGCACGTACACCACCGTGATAGTAAAATCTGTGTTATAATTGTGATATATGGTGACAAATTCTTATCCCTTGCAGTATCATCCTAACACTTATAGGTTAGAGCGGTCATAGGGCGGCTACAATGTCAAATTCCATAAAGAATTCCCATGAAAAGTTTTATTTTTCACATTACAGTATAATACTTTTTTTATTACTTTGCTTGAAACTACCTGAAAGTACACTTTCAGGGGAGCAAGTCATGGTGCAAGTGTTGGAGCAAGTCTGAATATTAAGTCTGGGAGTGGACTTTAACCATGTCCTGGCAGAGTATTTCTGACACTGGGTCCAGCAAGGCCATTGTCTGGTTTTTAAGCAGTTTCCAAGCCTTGCCTAGACCTGGAAAAAGTCCAAAGCTTCCTGTAGTCATCCAGTATGTATGGAGAAGCAGCATGTAAATAAAGGACCAGCTTCTACAGTCAGGGTCTTTCGTCAACCTCCTGCATTGCCATATTCCTCCCAGAAAATACAATAGGAAATTCTCAGAAGCAAAGAATGTGGATGCCTCATAAACTGAAGGGCCAGCGCTACCATGTATATCTCATACCCTTCTTCAAGTCATAATGTTGACACCCCTTTATGTTAGGTCCAGTTTTTATTCTATTTTAAAATGTAGTTTTAATAATAGTCCTCGAATATTTTCAGATATTCCAAGTATTTCATATATTTATAAACTTTCCTATATTTCAGTGTACTGGTCACTTATCATTATTTATAAGTGGTTTTGGGTGGTGGTTTTTCTCCATCAGTACAGAATGGTGATCAGTACGACCTCATTGTCTTGGTCCACTTTCTTTTTGAAAAAGCTTCTTATATCCATAGCCTCAGGTCTTGCTAACTACCACAAAATACAAACAAGCCCTGTATCCTGTGCTCTCTCTCTCTCTCTCTCTCTCTCTCACACACACACACACACACACACACACACACACACACACACGCGCGCGCGCGTTGGCTGGCACCACTGCGAGACTAATGGCCGACTGGCGAGTGGTAGTCAATACGTGAGAGGAACGAACGTGAACCGGAGGGATCAAACCGAATGTTTTCCGTACGAGATCTATGAATCCTAGGAATAACAACAAGAATTAAAATTTTGTGTTAGCCCCGGACGGGGCTATTCTTGTTTTTGTAAAAAAAAAAAAAAAAGCTTGAGATTCGGGGCTATTCATAAAACATTTGGGGCTATAACCTCCAATGCCCAGGCCTAACTACACCAGTGAGTTGGAGTGAGTTGTGTGAGCTACAGTTCAATATTTCGTCAGTGAACAGTCAGTGGCAGTAAGCGGTACTCACTGAAGGACGGAGTAGTCAATCAGAGTTGATAAGACTCAGTAGTCAGTGAACGGACAGTGAGGGAGTTGTAGTGAGTGAAGGACAAGGTTAGCATGAGAGATAAAAGCCAGTGGTTGCAACTGTACAATACCTCAGCTGTGCCACCCAGAAGTGTTCGGTTGAGTATGATTAACTGCCTGGTCTGTCTACGCGTCGTTCACGACGTATGAGCGAACAGCTAAATGGGTAACAA
>JAGKTI010024222.1:0-14474 GCA_018397915.1 Birgus latro | reverse complement strand
CACTAACATATACCAGGGCACACCAGGACACAGCAGAATATATCAGGGCATACCAAGACACACCACAACACACTAATATATACCATGACAAATCAGGACATTTCAAAATATATCAGGGTATACCAAGACATACCAGAACACACGAACTTATACCAGGACAAACTAACATATATCAGGACACTGCAGGACATACCAGGACACACCGAGAACACACTAAGACACACCAGGATACACCAAGAGATATTATGACACATCAAGACACAGAACACACTAACACACGTTCAATATAACAGTATACTCCAGGACACATCAAGACACACTAGGGCAATCCAAGAAAAAAAAGGGCACACTAAAAAACACAAGGGCACACCAGAACACACCATAATACTGTGGAAATACCAGAACACATTGAGAAGTACTAGAACACACCAGAACACACTGAAAATTACCGGAAACGACCAGAACACACCAGGACACAATAAAATTTAGTATATCAAGACACGTCAGAACACGCTAAAAATACCAGGACACACCAGAAAACAGAAGGACACACCAGGACACAGTTTATAGGTCAAGGCACACGCTGAAAATGCAGGTCACAACAGGAACCACTGAAATATAAGCGGACATACCAAGAACAAACTAAATTATGCCAAAACATCCCAGAACATATTAACAAGTGGCAGGACACACCAGGGAGACGGCAGAACATACTAACATATATCAGGACACACCGTTACACATCAAGATATGTCATGACTCACCAGGACTCACCGATATACAAGATACCAAGACACATTAACATTTGCCAGGACACACCAGGACACACTAACATGTACCAGGACACACTAACATGAACCAGGACTCAATAACATACACCAGGACACATCGTTACACACTAATATACATCAGGACACACCAGGACACACTAATATACAAGACACCAGGACTCGCTATCATATGCCAGGACACATCAGGATACAAGAATACAACAGGACTCACTAACATATACCATGACACACCAAGACACACTAGCATACAAGAGACCAGGACTCACTAACATATACCAGTGCAGGCCAGGACACACCGGGACTCACTAACATACACCAGTACTTGCCAAGACATACAAGGACATATTAACACATACCACGACACACCAGGACACAGTAAAATATTACAGGACACACAAGGAGGCACCAGGACGCATAAAAAAATATCAGAACGTAGAAGAATGCTCCAGGACACACCAGGGCAGAATAATTTACACCAGGACACACCAGACACACCGGGACACTCCGGAATACGTTAAATACACAAGAACACAGCAGGGCACACCAACATATACCAGGACACACCAGGGCACACAGGAACAGATTAAATATACCAGGACTCACCAGGAAGGACGGGGCCCGGAAGAGTCGCGCCAGCTTGTTTATGCAAATGACGTGAGGCAGGTTAAATACTGAGGCAGGCAGGGGACAGGGGGTTGGCAGAAGGTAGGCAGGGGGTTAGGTAGGGAGTAGCAGCAGGGGGTAGGCAGGGAGGAACAGGGACTAGGCAGGAGATAGACAGGGAGGAGGAGGGCGTAGGCAGGGGGTAGATAAGGGGTACGAGGGTGACTGGTATTGGGGTTGGGAGAGGGTTGGTAGGAGTGGGCAGGAGGTAGGCAGGGGGAGAAAGGGTAGACAGGGGTTGATAGCAGGAGACAGGCAGGGAGAAGAGAGGGAGAGAGAGAGAGAGGTAGGAGGTAGATAGGGCGATAGGTAATGGAGCAGGCAGGGGGTAGGTGGGGAGAAGGTAGAGGGTAGGCAGGGGGTGGGTAGAGAGTAGACAAGTGGGGTAGGTTTGGGGTAAGCAGATGGTAGACAGGAGGGTAGGCAGGGGATAGACAGGAGTAGGCAGGCGAGTAGATAGGGGGTAGGTAGGGAGATGAGCAGGAGCTAAGTAGGGGATTAGTTAGAAGGTGTGGTGTAAGCAGGGGACATCAGGGGTAAACAGGCGAGTAGACAGTGGGTAGGCAGGAAGGTAGGCAGGAGTGAAGTAGGGGTATGGTTAGAAGGCGTGATGTCGGTAGGGGATAGGGAGAGCATGATGTGTAAGTGGTAGGGAAGGTATGCCGTAGATAGGGGAAGGGGATTCACGGAAGGGTATTGGTAAGGGTAGGGAAAGGGAGGGTACAAAGGAGTACAGAGGAATGCAAACAGCAACAGACCAGTTGGTCCTTTCGTGGCTGTTTGATATAAGAAAGGTTGTAACTAACAAAACTATTCTGTCAGTTAAAGACAAGGATAGAGAAGCAGTAAGTGTAGGTAGTGTGGGGGGTAGGGAAGGTAGGGTGTAGAGAGGGGGAGAGGATTCAAGGTAGGGTATAAGCAAGGTAGGGAATCTCGGGTAAGGGGTAGGGAAAGGCAGGGTACAAAGGAGTAAAAAGGAAAGCAAACAGCAACAGACCTTATGATCCTTTCGCGGCTGTTTGTTACAGAGCAGGCTATGACTACGAGATCTAATTCTACATGCTGAGGGATAAGGATGGTAAAGCAAGAAGGCTCCTCCTGCCTCCAAATCCCCCGGTTAAAACTGGCAGGAAAAAGTGAGAAAAACCACCATGCAACATGGAAAAACTGACATGGAAATTTCATAGGAAAGACTGAAAAGGAAAAGTTACATTTTTAATACTTTATCTGTGAGCTACCAGACTAAATAACCTAAAAGAGAAATTAGTAAAGTAAAATGAAGAGTCAAATATATATAAAAAAAATTGCCTGACATAACGTACGGGTACGCAGAGTTAACGGGGCTTCTGTAGACACAGCGTGGAACTTGTACAGTGCACAGTGTGGATGTTCAGGGATGTAGGTACTGTTCAGGGGTGTACGTGCTGTGAAGGGTAGGGAGAGTAGGGTGTAGGTAGGGGCAGGGAAGGTAAGATGTAGGTAGGAAGTTAGGGTGTAGACAAGTAGGAGCAATGAGGGTTAGGTTGGGTATTGGATGGGAGCATGGGAATATGGTAGACAGTGGAATAAGGAAAGAAAATGCAATGATGGGAATGAGAGGGAGTAGGTAGGAGGATGTAGGTGGGAGGGTGTAGGTAGGAGGGTGTAGATGGGAGGGTGTAGGTAGGAGGGTGTAGGTAGGAGGACGTAGGCAGGAGAGGGTTGGTAGGAAGGGTAGGTAGGAGAGATTAGGTTGGCTGGTATAGATAAGTGGGTGTAGGTGGAAGGGTGCAGATAGGTGTAGATGGGAGGGGATATATAAAAAGGGTTAGGTGGGAGCGGTTTGGTAGGAGGGTGTAGGTAGAAAGGTGTAGGATAATGAGTAGGTAGGGAGGTTAGACAGGGCATCGACAATGAGGAGGGAGAGCAAAGTGTAAGTAGCAGGGTGTAGGGAAGGAGGCCAGCAGGGGACAAGAAGTAAGTCATCAGAATTAGACAGGAGGGAATAGGAAGGAAGATGTAGGGAGGGATGTGTGGAAAGGCAATAAGCATGGTGTGGGAAAGTGACTGAGCAGGGTGTAGGCAGAAGGATGGAAGGAGGCAGTAGGTAGGGTATACAGTAGACAGGGTGGCAGGCAAGGTAGCTGAGAGTAAAGGAATGGGGCAAGAAGAATGTAAGCAGAAGGGAAGGCGGGGGTGGAGGTAAGGGAGAAGGCAGGGTATAGGCACTGAGGGAAAAGAAAGGGGGAAGGCAGACAGGTATAGGTAAGAAGGGGTAAAGCAGGGAGATAGACAAGGCAACTGAGAGGACGGAATATAAGAGGGAGAAGACAGGTAACATGCAGGGAAAGAGGATGCAGGGACGATGGAGGCAAGGAGAGGGCAGGCAAGGGGGAATGACGCAGGGAAGAGGTAAGGGAGGAGGGCAGGGGGGAAACCTGGGAGGTAGGCAGGAGGAAGGCAGAAGCAGACTGGCGGAGCAGGAGGGGTGCCAAATGTTTGAGGAAACTGCAAAACAGGCAGACGTGTAAGTTTGTGAAGCTGAAAAGAAAAAAAGGGTAAATTAACAACTAGAGAGATAGTTTGTAGAATCGGTAAGCAGGGAGATGTACGCTGATTAATATGAGCAGTAAGCAGGTTTGTTGGCATGGCAGGCAGGAAGACATAAGGAAGAAAGGTTGGCAGGCAGACGCAGCCAGGTAGGCAGATAGCTAGGCAGAAAGGATATTGATAAGCAGGTAGAAATGTTTTTAAGTAAGCAGAGAAACTGTTAAGTAAGTTGGGATGATGTGAGGATGTAAGTCGGATGTAAACTGACAAAGTTGGGAGAGAGAGAGAGAGAGAGAGAGAGAGAGAGAGAGAGAGAGAGAGAGTTTCTAACTTACTCTCAGAACGGAACTTCACTCCTTCCTTCCTCCCCGCTATCAGAGGTTGGGGAACGGGGTGACGGGGCAATAGTGTGAGGAGGTGATGGGATGTGAGGTGAGGTGGTGATGGAAAGTGAGGTGAGGGGGTGATGGGGAGTGAGATGAGGGATGATGGGGAGTGAGGTGAGGAGGTGATGGGATGTGAGGTGAGGGGGTGATGGGGAGTGAGATGAGGGATGATGAGGAGTGAGGTGAGGGGGTGATGGGGAGTGAGGTGAGGGATGATGGGGAGTGAGGTGAAGGGGTGATGGGGAGTGAGGTGAGATGGTGATGGAGTGTGAGGTGAGGGATGATGGGGAGTGAGGTGGGGGTGATGGGGAGTGAGGTGGGGGTGATGGGAAGTGAGGAGGGGGTGATTGGGAATGAGGTGCGAGGGGAATGAGTTAGGAGGTGGTGGAGAATGAGGATGAGGGGATGAGTAGGGTGGACTGATGGGGGAGTGGAGTGAAGGGGAAGGGAGTATGGAATAAGGATGTGAGGGGAAAGTGGGGTGAAGAGTGTGAGAAAGGAGTGGGGGGAAAGACGTTAAATAGGTTGAGGCTGGACTAGAGTGAGTGGGGGATGAGGGGGGAAGGGGTTGAGGTAAGGGTGGAGATGGAGGGAGGGGACAATGGAGTGGGTACAAAGAAATAATGAGCACAAAGGAATGACTCACGGGCCATTTGGAGGCTGCTTGTTATAGGGTAGTTACACCTAATGTAAAAGAATTCTTTGTGTCAATGACAAATATTACAAGGCGCGAAGGCTGCTCCGCCCCCAAACCCTCCAGTTGAAGACGGCAGGAGATAAAGAGAAGGACTACAAAACAACATAGGAAAATCTGTCTTGGAAATTTCATAGGGAAGGCAGAATGGAAATGATATTCTCTACATTATCTTATCTGAAAGTGAAAGTAACATACGTCAGCATTAAGTACATACGGTATAGAAGTTGTTTTGTGGTTGTGTCCTCCAAGTTTACTTCAGGCAGGTATTTTTCAGTAACGAATATATTTAGTAAGCATATTTAGTACAGTCATAGATTATTACATAATTTGATAATTTGTTCCACAACTTGTTCTACTGAAGAAAAAGTGCTTAGATTCATGTGAACAGCAACACTTGCCAATAATTTTTTGACCATAACTTCAAGTATGATTTGACGGATGTATTGTGAAGTGCTTTCAACAACCATATTAACATGTCTTCTTAAAACTTTATAAACTGGAATTAAATTCCCTCATAGTAGCTTGCGTCCAGTTACGGTAAACAGAATCAGCTCTTCCAAACGATCCCACGTATGATTTATTTCTTAATCAAGGAATTTATTTCTATTACCCTTCGTACTTTATCAAAATTCTCCATATCTTTCTTGCTATAAAGTGACCAGAACTAGACATAATACTCTGAGTGTGGGTATATTAAGGATCGGTATAAAGTAAGATTTGTATTTTGTGATTTATAAACGAATGCCTTACTTATGTTTCCAATACATTTCTTGGCCTTCTTAACAGTCTCCTCTACCCATGCTTCTAGTCATTTTCATGGGTTCCTTAACAGTCTCTATTCAGTGATGCCTTGTTTAACATCATTTGGCACTGTAGTTCCTAAATAATTTTCATGCTTTACATTATCAAGAGTAATATTATAGTATAGCTGGCTTTTTCCTCTTTTACTTCCAATTTTTAGCATTTTGAATTACAATCTATCTGCCATGATCAAGCCAAGTTATAAATTTTATCAGTATTTCTCTGAACTGTCAGCCTTTGTATAGACACATGTGCTGTGATACCAATGTTTGTATCACCAACAGTATGGATGTCTTACAAAATAAACCTTCATCAGTATCATTTACATACAGGTAAACTGAAAACAAAATAGGATCCAACAGCGAACCCTATTACACTCCACTTGTAATAGGTATTCATTATGATTAACTTCCACTTATCAAAACTATTTATGTCCTGTAAGCCAAAATCTGCCCATCTGAACAAACTACCACTGATATTATATCAGGCATCTTAAGTTTCTGTAGGTGTCTTTTGTAGGCAACTTTATTAAACACCTCTTGAAAATTGAGATAGGCAATGTTATCGAATTTGGTCTCATCACATATGCGCAATACTATCTATCTATCTATATACCTAGGCTGCTTCCCCCAAGAAAAGGGGGGTAGCCGAGACAGGTCAACACACTACCAATTTACTCATTCACTCATACACATTCATTCGCATCTTAGCCCTAAAGGGGAGAAGGGACAGATCCTCACCGCACCACACCGCGTGAGGGTCAACTACGCAGTGCAGTCAGTGATATCCGCAGCAGGGGCCGACAGCAAAGCTGGTTTACCCCTGCCACATCATAATGGATCCAGCCCCTTACCCGCACCTGACCTGATCAGCTGATCAGACAAAATGCAGGAGAATATCCCCTCAGGCCTGCGTCATCATTTATTCATTCACAATTTCTCTCCATTCATTTCTATCACGCACAGCCACTCTTCCTTGCTCAACAGATAATCCTCTCGCATCCAGCTCTCTCTTCACACTGTCCATCCATCCTATTCATGGTCTTCCTCTCAGCCTTACACCTCTCACATCAGATCTAGTTATCTTTTTCACCAATCGCTCATTATCCATTCTCTCCATATGCCCAAACCATTGCAACACCCTCTCCCGAACAATTCCAGTTCTCCTTCGCACTTCATCATTTCTCACTCGATCCATACGCGTCACTCCACACATACTCCTCAGACACCTCATCTCCATTACATTCAAACTTTTCCTCTCTGCTACACCCATATTCCATGTTTCAGCCCCATATAATGCAGTCGGTACCACAATACCCTCATACAGCCTTCTCTTTACATCCATTCTGAGTGAACGACATCTAAACACTTTTCATTCCTCCCAGCACCTTTCCAACTTCATTCATTCTAAACTTCACTTCTGCATCTACTCTTCCATCCACATCAACATGTGACCCTAAATGCTTAAAACACTCAACCTTCTCAAGCAACTCACCATTCAAAACTATATTCATCCTCCTACCATCTATCAACCTCGTACACTTCATCACTTTACTCTTATTCTCATTTATTTTCAGTTTCCTCCTTTCACACACCCTTCCAAACTCCTCTACCAACTGTCCCAATCTCTCCTCTGAATCAGCCACCAGTGCAGTATCATCCGCAAACAGCAGCTGCTTTAGATTCCACTCTTTACCATCATTCACCAGACTCAGTCCTCCACCTAACTCTTGCATTCACCTCCCTTACAACGCAATACATCATTAAAAAATCCAAGAGATTTGTAAGGCAAGAAGGATTATTTCAAAAACCATGCTGTGAATCTATGATGAGAATAGATTTTGTTTCTGTTTGGCAAATGTGTCTCTCATAATAATTTCCAGTAATTTGCAAACCAAAGATGCTAAGCTAACTGCAGACATTTTCAGGCTGTGATTTGTTGCCCCTGTTGAATATCAAGGTATTTTTTTTTTTTTTAGCTTCTACTTGCCTAGATTTTAATGTTTTTGAATGATATGTTGAAAACAAAATCCACTAAAGGCTTTGCTGTTTCATCCTGTATTTCCTCTCACATGCAGAGAGATGATTTATCAAGTCCTGATGTCTTGATCACCTTGAGTTTGTAAGTCGTACATCACTTTCACTGAAAGTTATGGTATGCATCCCTTTCCTAAAGGAACTGAAGAGGCTGCAAGATCGGCTTTGTATTTTGTATTGTAAATACAGACACAAAGAAGGTTTAATGAATTTTGGCCATCTTATTTTCAATATCCATACGCTTTCCGGTATCTGTGAATAGAAAGCCTATTATTGGTGTTAATACCATCTTGTTTTTGATGAAGATGAAAAATTTGAGGGGTAGGGTTTCCTGATCTTAGCAACATGTACTTCAAGGTTCGTCTTACTTTGCATTCTTAGATTCTAAGCTTTCTAACAAGGGCACCATATTCATTTTGGTTGCTTTGACTCTTTGTGGTATTGAATTTTTTTGTATGTCAGTTTCTTTGTTAACAGTCAGTTCTAATTATAGGTGTTCTACCATTTTCGTTTAATATCTGGGTTGTAGGTTGATGGGGAAGTGTGTGTGGGGTTGACAAGGAGGTTGACACGGGTGAAGGTGGACGGGGGGGGGATGAAGTTTGTTGATGGGAGTGCACAATGTGGGGGCATGTGTTGACAAGGACGGGGCCTGCTGCTTACTGCCCAAGGTCCTGAGAGGGGCACAGGGGCAGGGGGTGGGGGAAGAAACGCAGGAAGAAAGAAAAAAAATGGGGAAGTAATATACTGGAGAAGAGTGAGGGAAAAGGGACAGGAGAGGGGGAAGGTAAGGCATAGGAGGTGAGGGCAGCGGAGGGTGGACAAAAAGGGAAGAGGGGAAGAAAGTAGGAGAGAGAGAGAGAGAGAGAGAGAGAGAGAGAGAGAGAGAGAGAGAGAGAGAGAGAGAGAGAGAGAGATGGGTGAGGGAGACGGTAGAGAAAGAAAGAGAGGGAGAAGTGGAAGGAATACAGGAAGGGCAGATGGGGTGAAGAGAAGGCATGAGGAAAGAGAGGAGATTGGCACGGGGAAGGGACGGGTGAAGGAAAGGACGAGAAGCGAGGTGAGCTGGGGAGAGAGAGGTTAGGGGGAGGGAAGGAGGGGTGATGAGAGAGGGAAAGGAAGCGACGGCGATGGAGAGGAGAAGAGGGGGGGAGAGAAGGCTGGCGGAGGTCAGGTGAAATAAAGAGGGAGGATGAGAAACGAGGAAGGCTGACGCAAAGAAGGACAGATATATAGAAAGGGAGAGTGAAGGTAGGGGTGAGAGAGATGAGGGAGGGAAAGGGGAGGAAAATAAGGAAGAAGTATAGCAGAGGAATATATACAAACATAGTGAAGGAAAATGGTGGGGGAGGGGAAGGTTACGGTAAAATGAAGGAGGGAGGGGGAGCGGGATGGGTGGAGGGATGGTAGGCGAGAGGAAGGAACACGGAAGAGGAGACGGAGTGAAGAGAAAGGGTGCGGGAGGGAGACAGGAAGGGAGGAAAAAGGGATGTTGGAAGGAAAGGGGGAGGGGTGGAAGAAGGGAGAAGGGAAGGTAAAAGAAGAGGGAGGAATGCAGTAAGAAGGAAAGACAGGGTAGACAGAAAGGGTGGAGAAACAGAGGAGAGAAACAGAGGAGGTGCATGTGGAGGGGGTGGGGGAGAAGAGGGAAGAGCAGAGGAAGGAGAGGGAAGCACAAACACAAACTAGACGAGGAACAAGGAAAAGAGAAACAGCAGGGGAGGAGAAGAAGAGGGCAGTAAGTGGGGGAGATGGGAGAAGGGGTAGGGGGCAGGAGAAGGAGAAAGGATAGAGAGAGAGAGAGAGAGAGAGAGAGAGAGAGAGAGAGAGAGAGAGAATGGAAAAGGTAAAGAGACATTAAATACGGAGTTCACTGACAACATTCCCGTTTTGCCTCTCACCGCCACTCCTCCTCCGTTTCTTCACTGGCACTGTGGGGGCAGGGGGGGCTCCCATCATCCAGTCACTTGATGTAATGATACCTACTTCGTATTTAAGTTTAATCGTTGTTTTTCTGTGTCTGCGCTCCTTTCTTCCTCTTTCTTCCATCCTTCCTGTCACTTTTTATCACTCTTTTTTCAATTTTAGGCGACTCAGCACTGAGTGGCAAGCCTAGTGGTTCCCTGTAACTCAGAAAACCACGTACGACGTTGGATGGCAACCATATAACCAAATAACGGGGTGATGTCTAGCCTACAATGGTGCCCCTGTTAACTCGTGGGGGGAAGCAGATGCGGCATCCATCCAGGAACCAAACCTTCACATTCTTTCCCACGTCTCGTTGTGGCAAGGCGTTGTCTGCCGCAAGGGAACATTGGTTCACTGCACGGGACGGCCATGCAAAGGCGATTTCTTGCCTGCGGTTGAAAAGTCTGTTCGGCCAGACAAACCGGGGCTACAGAACAACAACAACAACAACAACTAGCACTATTAACAATGTCAGGCTCCTGTGACCTCTTCTTAACGGGAAAGAAATGTCTGGCGTTAGCTGCAGTAGAACACTAGAGTTGTCCCGTCCATGAGAGGGGTGGTTAATTAGGCTTCTGTGTAAAATATAATCATCTGTGATTAGCCAGAATAGAAAATTTGAGTTGTCCTGACTGCCAGAGGGTGACGGTCTCTCTCCGACTTCTACGACTCACACTGTGTTGAAGGAAACTGTGTGGCATCAGCTGGAATAAATCACAAGAGCAGATGAGATAACGAGAGTACGAACCACTTCACTTAGATGGCGTATTATGTATTTGTACGTCATACGGTTTTGTAAAGCTTAGGGGAGACTTGGCACTGGAGGGTGTTGTTAGGTACAGTGTTTACCAGTGACTTCAGTGCAAGATGTATTAATTAGGTGATAAGAATTTAATACAAATGAAGTCCTTGGGTTGAAAGGGTTACGACTAATAATATCATAGTGTGCTCATTTCAGCTTGGGTGGTATTTCCGTCCCTTTGCACCTTGTTTTACATCCTTTCTATAGTACTTCTTCGTGACTAGAGTCATGTTCTAGTGTTAATCTCGTTACAAATCAATGGTAATACTACAGCTCTATATCCATTTCCTAGCACTTCTTTATGACTAGCCCTATATTCTAATTTAATCCCTTGTTGCAGCTCACCATCTGAGATAAACTGATGGCAACCTTAGGCCAAGTTTACACTCTTAGGCTCCTATGACCCACATTCAGCCGAGTATAATCGTCCTGCGTTGAATGGAATAAAATACAACGATTGCCTCTTCCATGAAAGGGTCACTAACGACGATGTAAGTTTATCAGTCTCCTATGGCTCACTTTAAGGTGTATAAACTCGTCTGGAGTTTGATGAAATAGAATACGAGTACAAAAAATGCTCCAACAATAAGAGCGTAAAAATGAAAAGAATAGGTTAAAGCGTTCGCAGCGCCACTGGGCAGGTCGAAGAGCAAAATGAATTCTTGGGGAAGTTTGGCCTGGAGCTGACCTTCAGTTTAAATTCTTTTAGCCCAAATTTTTCTGGATCATTTTTATGTGTTTGTTAACCTCCTGACAAAATATAATTATTTTTGTTATGAACAATTATTATTATTATTATTATTATTATTATTATTATCATCATCATCATCGTTATTATTATTATTATCATTATTATTAGTTTCTTTTTCTCCTTTGGAGTGAAGGTTGTCAAAGGCAAACGATAAGAGGATATCAGTTTATGCAGTAGTGAAAAATACCACGATACCAGTAACGGCACGTTCTTTGTCGTATTATCCGACAAATATATCACTTTTTCACGTTACATGTCACTTTTCACGATCTTTTTATCTCTTAAGCTTACAATAATTTACAGAAAAAATGCCTATTCAAGTTCCACTGCTAATAACAAATAAAATTTTCTAGTTCCCACTGTTTGTACTACCAACTGCAACGAGGAAATTGCGAGAAACACATGCCAGACGTACGATGAGCCCTGGCAACTCCTGGCGGCTGCAGTGCTGGAGAGGGATGCCTTCACGTGATGGCACCGATATAGCTGGGCGGCGCCATTTCTCGGCCATGAAAACATTCCTCTTCCCCCTTCATGTCCCAGAAAAGAGGATGGTGGTTGGTGGAGGAAAACAACCTCAGCCTGCAGTCCACCGGGTTCACGTTTCAAATGGGCTTCGGAGCACCACCACAACGACTACTGCTACTACTACTGCCACCACCACCACCACTACTACTGCTATTACTACTACTACTACTAATAATACAAAAACACCCAAAACAGAAAGAAGTGGGTGTCCTTGGTCAATCTCATTCTTCTCAAATAATGAAACAGCCACTGCAATATTTTAGCCCTCGAGGAAGATGGTACATATTTGTACTTTGTTCATGCTGCTTCCACACGATTTCATTCAACGTAGGGAAGGATTACTGATGGGATTAGTGCAGGGTGTATACTGTATAACCTCTCCTGCTCGAAAAGTCTCTCCGAAGCTTCAGATGTCGCCTGGAGGTAGCAAGAATAAAACGAGAAGTGTCCTCGGTTTGAAGGGGTCAGGGGCCATATTCATAAACTCTTTTAAGCTTAATATGTAAGTACATAAGACTGCTTTGTTTATACGTTGGTGTTCAATCATGCAGCTAATAAACACTTCACATTAAAATTAGAGTGAATATTAAAGCCTCAAAATGCGAGGAACAGATAAATCTTTGATAATGGTTAGCTGTTATGGAGACTCGTTTATCCTGTGTATTGGTTAGGATCCTTTCTTAATACCGTCCCTGTGAGTTCCTTCGCATCATCAGAAACGCTATTCCATTTCCTTGCTTGGGCAGGTTTCGCTTCTAAAACAAATAAACTTAAAAGGAATGGATTTGTAATGGAAAAGACAACAGATGCACTCCTCTCTTTTTTATTTTCTCTTCCTGTCTGCTGACCCTTCCCTCTACCTTTCCTTCCCCTCTCTTTTGATTATAAGGAGATGAATTGGTTTACAAATAAGTGACAGAGAGAGAGAGAGAGAGAGAGAGAGAGATTTAAATTTTCCTCCTTCTGCTTCGGCTGTTCCTTCTCTTCTCCCTCCTCCCTCCTTCTCTTTCTTTCCTCTTCCTGCTCTCTTTACGGTCCCTTCCTTCTCTTCTTCTCCCATTTTTTTTCTCTGCATTTCCCCCATTTGCCATTTTCCTTCCTTCTTTGTTTCTTTATTTCTGTGGCTTCCTTCTCCCTACTGTTTCTCCGACAATCCTTACTTCTTCATCTCTCCTTCCTCTTTTTCCTTATCCTCTTCTGCTTTTTATTCTTGTTCTTCTGCTTATGTTCCTCCTACAAACCTTCACTTTCTTCTGTTTCTTTTATATCCTTCGTCTTCCAATCCTCTCCTTTCCCTAGCCTCTCTTCCTGTCCTTACCATTTTTACTCCCTTCGCTCCTACTTTACCCTCCAACTGCTCCTCCTTTCCTTCTTCTTCCTTACCCCCTTCTCTCCCCTCCCTCCCCCTCTTATCAGTCTCTCTCCTCCTGCTCCACTGTCTCTCCTCTCCTGCTTCCCCTTCTCCACTTCCTCTCCCTCCCCGCCTGGCGCCGCTGTGGTTCCCCTGATAAGAACAAGATCATCACTCCTGTCGCCTTCCCTCTCCTCCTCTAACTTCCTCGCTCCTCGCTTCCCCTTACCTCCCCTCCCCTCACCGCTCCTCTCCTTACCTCTCATGACCATTTCTCTTCCTTATCTCTTCATCGTCCCTCTCTTCTCTCCCCTATCCCTCCTTCCTTCTTCTTTCTCATTATCTGGTTTAGCACTAGCCTTTTCCCCTCCCCCTCCCCTAATGTCCACCCCTCTCGCTTTACTTTCTATTATCCTCTCTCATTTCCTGGCTTCCCTTCCTTCTCTTTCCTTCCCATTTCCTACTTTTTCTCTCTTTTCTCTCTGTCATTTTCCCCTCTTTTCTCCCATTTCCTGAATTTTCTCTTTCCCCCCCTCTCTCTCCTTTCCTTCGGTTCCTTTCTTACTCTTTCTTCCTCCTGGCTTCATCTTTCTCATTGCTTTCATTCCTTACCCACTTCCAGTTTCCTTCCCTTACTATCCTTTTCTTTCCTTTCAGTACCTTTTCCTTCATTCCATCTCTTCCCCCTAAATTCCTCTCCTATTCTTTTCCTGTTCTAACTTTTCCTGAACTTTCATACTTCCTTTGACTTTCCCACTTCCTCATTTTCTCGCTTTCCCCTCCACGTCCTTCGCCCCTGGGTTTTCGCTCCACTTCTTTCGTTTAATTGCTTTCCCCTTCCGCCTCGTTCTCTAAAAAATTCTTGATTCGTTCACCCTTTCTTTTCCCTTAGTGTTGCGTCTTTCCCTGTCATTTTCTTCATTTCCTTTTCCTCTCACTTTCTTGAGCACTAATCGGTTTAGGAACTTGTTGCTTAAGTCTAGTTTCATTTCTACTTCTTTCACTAAATACATTTTCGACTCAACATTTTTTTCAGTAGGTTTGAATAATTTATTGCAGTGAAAAGACATGTTTCACTTGGAATTAAAATTTTGTATGATAATCTGACTACCTTTTCGCCTATCGCGACGGAGTTCGGTAACTCCAAACTACACAACATGCACTAAATATA
>JAGKTI010024221.1:0-14474 GCA_018397915.1 Birgus latro | reverse complement strand
TCCCTCCCCTCCCATGCCTCCCTCTGACCCCTCTCCCTGACCTCCTATGCTCCCTCTCACTCCTGTCTCTTGCCCTCGATACCTTCTAATGTGACCTAACAATCTACCCTAACCTTCCCCCATGCCCAACACACAACAAAACTTACCCTACACACACTGCTGCATGATCCCTGCCCTCCCATGCCACCCCTTGCCCCCTCTCCCCTCCCCATCTACCTTCTGATTCCTGCCCCTTGCCCTCCTGTATCTCCTAACCTGCCCTAACCTTCCTCCTTGTCATCACAACACACTACTTGCACCATACACTGTTAGTGAATCCCTGCCCTCCACTGCCTCCCTTTGCCCAATCTTCCTTGCCTTTTACCCCTCTTGTGCTGCATACACTACTTACCCTCTATATTCTAACATACTGCTTGCACTCCCTACTCCCAGCCTCTATCTCCTATCTTCCCTATCCTCTCTACTCCCTGTGCTGGCCCTATTCCTTACCCACTGCCCCTATCCTTGCCTTCCTGTCGTTCCTATTCCTTCTATCCCCAGTAGCTGTTCTGGCCTCCTGCTTCTTGTTATCTCTGTTTTCATTTTCCCCATTTCCCTGCCCCTATATTTCATGTCCCTTCTCCCTACCCTTTGTTCTCTGTCTCCTGAGCCTGTCGTCTGTCCTCTGCACCCCTATTCCCTGCCGTCCATCTCATAATCCCTATCTCAAGTTTTGTACACCCCTGTTCAATCCCCCTACATACTATACCACACCACACCACCATCCTCATACACTGTGCTAGAAAATCCATACACCCCAGTAGTCTCTATCCCCCTGTCTGCTCATCACCCCCCTCCCCCGTTTAATGCCCCTGCTTCTTGCCCTCTGTATTCTGTTCTCCCTGTCCTCCGTCCTCTGTTCCTTGCCTTTACACACACACACACACACACACACACACACACACACACACACACACACATACACACACACACCGGACTAAAATACCTAACATCCACAGAACACAATGATGAGGACTCCAAAATACACTAAAATCGTATAGTCGCAGTAAGAACATAAACACACAAAAATTACGTCCTATGGCTGCACAGATACAAATACCATATATCAAAATCTATATCACTCTTCAAAGTGAAATATGGCATGAGTCTGAATAGTAAGTGATGCAAAAATATGAGTATACTAAATGCTGCCATCAACATTCTCTCTTCCCCAGCCACTCAAGTTCATTCAAAAAATCCAAAATAGAGTAACTTGACCTGTTCCACCCCTTGTTTCACCCCTCTGTTCCCCTTCTCTCTCTCTCTCTCTCTCTCTCTCTCTCACGCACACACACACACACAAACTTTACCCATTATTTTCTTCACTCCCTCTCCCTATTTTTTTCACCTTTTCCTGACAGAATTTGTTGCCTTTTCTCTTTTCCTATCAAATCACTTCTCTCCTATAACGTATTTTGCACCGAATTTTTGCAATCTATCTATCTGTTACTTTCCTATCAATTCATACTTCAAATTCTCTCTTTATCTGTCTATCCATCCCTCCACCTATCTGTTCATCTGTCTATCCATCCATGCATCCATCTATGTCTGTCTCCATAAATCGATCTATCTGTGTATCTATCATTGGTCAGATTCCTTACTCCCAGATTTGGTCATAAACGAATCGCCTTCATTTCATCCTGTCCTCCGGGATCAGGCTGTCTTCTCTCCAACCTACCTCCCCTCACTCATACTGCAGACCCATCCACCCCTTCCCTCCATCTCATCATCAGTCTACCCCTCCTTCCACCCTCCCTTTCCCTCCATCTTTTCCTGTCTCTCCCTTCTTCCTTCCCCTTCCTAGCAATCTCTCATTCTCCATTCTCTCCACATAGTATTTCTCCTAACGCTTTCAGTCACACCCACATCACAAAGCTCCTTTACTTCCTCATTTTTTTCTCTCTCTCCATGTAACTCCATATGCTCCACTCAGATAACTCATTTCCACTGCTCCCTCTTGATCCGTGTCCTTCCAACAGGTCTAGGCTTTACTTCCACACATTTGAATGGGGATTACCGTGTTGACGCGCTTTTTTTCTTCTTCAATGCTGACTTCCTTATTTCTTCACACATATATCGTACGAACGTGTGTATGTATGCATGTATGTACCGGTAGAGTATGTAAACTAAAAAATACATGACAAGCACTTTTAACCCTATACGTATGTTACGATTATCAGCTTCAATTTTACTAATTTCTACAACTCACACTGAAATACCATCAGATGAGTTAGTAGTGCAAGGTGTGGCTCTCACCTTATTCCTGTAGGGCTGACTGTCGGGCGGTGTGGACGGTGGGGGGAGAGCCTTTTGAGTTGGTATCCTTTTCTTGCACTTCTGTAAAAAGATTTTTCATTAATATTTGGTTTGGGCCACTTCTCTCTCTCTCTCTCTCTCTCTCTCTCACACACACACACACACACACACACACACACACACCGCTATCGGGTCGGAGGAGGTAAAAGATGGTGTTGATATAATTTTTTTTTCACCTTCAGTTTGTTTCACGCACCTCAAGGGCAGAAATAAATAATGCTTTCACTCTACATCCCTTCCACAGCACTTCTTCGTTACTAGCACCATACCTAAGTGTTAATCTACTGCCACAACTCAGCATTCAAGACTGAGAGACGGCAATGTTGGAGAAAGTTAAAGAAATGAGAGTATAGTAACATCCGTAAACACGTTAGCATTACATCGAGCAGAAATAAATAATGTTTTCACTCTACATCCCTTCCACAGCACTTCTTCGTTACTAGCACCATACCTAAGTGTTAATCTAGTTCCACAACTCAGCACTCAGGATTGAGAGATTGCAATTTTAGGCCAAGGTAAAGTAAAGAGGGTATAGTATCACGCTAGCACTATATCCGGTTCTACCACGTCTCTACCATCAGTCAGTCATAGAGTTATCCGGCTCTACCACAAGTCTCTACCATAAATCAGTTATAGAGTTAGCTGGCTCTACCACAAGTCTCAACCTTAAGTCAGTTACAGAGTTATCCGGCTCCACCACATGTCAGTCATAGTTATCCGGCTTTACCACAAGTCTCTACCATGTCAGTCACAGAGTTATCCGGCTCGATACCTTAAGTCAGTCATAGAGTGTATCACAAAAGTCAGAGTTTTCAGGGCGATATGAGAGCAGCGGCAGTAATCCTCACTCCCGATTGTTAAACAGTATTTTTGAGTGGCTTGGAAGGTCAATACCATCACAGCGCTAACGAGGGCAATTATGTATTGCTTCCTAATGGCTGGTTCGGTAGATTACGCGAATACACAGGCGAATACAAAAACGAATACAGAAGGGAATACACAGGCGAATACATAGGCAAATACACAAGCGAATACACAAGGAATACACAAGCGAATACACAGGCTAATACATAGACAAATACATAGGCGAATACACAAACTAATGCACAGGCGAATACACATGCGAACACACAAGCGAATACACAGGGAAATACACTTACCCCACTAACTCACTAAAAGATGCATGGTCATCTCTCATCCCCTCCCTGTACCCGGGATTAGGGGGATGATTTTAACAGGGCATTTGTCAATAGTATGAATGATGAGTGATAAATATGCGTTTTGATAAAGGGGGATGCTGCCCTGCTACCACTGGTGTGTGTGTGTGTGTGTGTGTGTGTGTGTGTGTTAGAGAGAGAGAGAGAGAGAGAGAGAGAGAGAGAGAGAGAGAGAGAGAGAGAGAGAGAGAGAGAGAGAACATTTTGTCAGAAGCGTATAGTCCTACAGTTAGCAATTTCAGGCCAAATCCAGGTAAGAAGAGGAAGGCATCAGCAAGAACACACGCAAATCATCCTAAAAGGGACAAATGTAACATCATAATCACAACAATTACAGTAGCCCAGTTCCGTCAGATAAAAAAGAGGGGGTTGCAGAATCCCTACTAATCTCTATGCTGTCTAAAATCGTCAGGTTGTAGCAAGAACGAACTAAATCCTAAAAGGGCAAATTTAACATCATGGTCACAGCAATTACATTAGGCCAGTTCCGCCAGATTAAAAATAAATAAATAAAAAGAGCTGCAGAACCACAACCTACATTAACCTCTGTTCTGTATAAAATCGCCAGGTTGTAGCAAGAACGAACTAAATCATGATAAAAAAAAAGGGCAAATTTAACAGCCTGGTCACAGCAATTAAGGGTGGGGGAAACTGCCTCAAACTTCTGCCTTTTCTTTTTCCACACAACACAAACCATAATTAAACTTTTTAAAACTTGGACCAAACCACCAGATAAATACCCTTTGATGAAAACCAGGAAGTTGAGAGAGAGAGAGAGAGAGAGAGAGAGAGAGAGAGAGAGAGAGAGAGATATAGAGGGGGCGGGGGGTGGGGTCTCGCGGAAGTGTTGACCACCGATGAAAAGAGAAAAATAAGTGAGAAATATAACGGAGAAATGAAAGAAATATCAAAGGAATATGAGACAGAAATATAACAGACATAAGGATGAAATGCAAGAGAAAAAATATATCAGACAAAGAGGAGAAATGTGAAATAAAAGACAAATACAGCAGACATAAGAAATAGAAGAAAAATATAAAAGAAATACTGAGTGGAATATATAGATACAATGAGAAAATATGAGAGAATATAAGAAAAAAAACAAGAAGTATAAATTATATTAAGCAAGGCTGAAGGAAGGTCTGGCTCGTATAGTTTAACCCTTTAAGTCCAATGACGTACAAGTGTTTTTCTAATTTTGTTATATAAAGCGCTGGAGAGAGATGCCTTCACGCGGTGACACAGATATAACCGGTCGCTCTGCTGTCCGGTTATACAAACGTCCCTCAACTCCCTCCTTATCCCCAGAAAGGAGGATGGAAGACTGCAGAGGAGCAAATGCAGCCTGTAGTCCACCAGGTTCACGTTACGATATGTCACAAGCCACAACACATTAAGACAAACTTTTCGGACTAGAGGTCGGATAAAGTTAGACAGAAACTGAGTCAGATAAAGTCTGACTGTTAAATAAAATGTGAGTTAGTCTGATAATGCAAACTAAAGTTTGATAAATATAGTTTGCGAAACATGTCACTAGAATGAATGTTACTTATGTCTAACTCCATATCGAAGAGCATATATATCTCTCAAGGTAAAGGATATCGCCTGAAAATAGACTAAATAAAAACTACGACACCAGGTTGCAGGAGTTTACGCGCGCGCGCGCAATAAATTCACCTCCCATTTAAACTTTCATTCAGACGTTACTTCATGTATCGCATGATATATTTATATGAAGAGGAATCATCATCATCGTCATCACCATACTTATCATTATCCTATATTGATATATGAGGTGGATGAGAACATCAACGAATTATAGCTTCACTCTAACCAAGAAAATCATCATCATCACCCTTTTCTCACTAACACATGGGGTGGGTACCAGTAGAAAAGAAAATATATGAAAAATAACTATTCTAATCCACCACCACCACAATCACCACCATATTCACTACCACCACCACCACAATCACCACCATATTCACTACCACCACCACCACCATCCTATCTTCAGTAACTCAAGGGATAGATAACAGACAAAATATCCGAAATCTAACTCTAATCCCACCCCCCATCAGTTTTCAAAAAGCTATACACAGAAATAAAAAAAGCATCGGATTCTGTAACAAGTAGCATTTAATTCCACTGTGTGCCTCAAAGACCGAAATGTTTGCTCGTTTTATCTGGATTTGCCACTGAGAGAGAGAGAAAGAGAGAGGGGGGTACATATGCACTTGTTTACAGATATATACACAAACACCACAGACAAACGCATACACAAACACAGATAGACACAGCCACAAACGTACATACTAACTACTGTAAAAATGGACATACAGACGCACAGACACTCGTGTAGACAGAAAGACTTAGTCACTTATGCAGACGAAAAAAGGCGGTGATGTGTACACACATTCATGTAGATAAAATTACGTACACAGCCACATGTACTGTACACATTTATGCGCTTAAATTAAATAAACACAAATGTACACACGCACAGAACGTTCAATACAATCAGCCAAGTAGACAGACAAGGACACACGTAAACATCAACCATGTAAACAGACAGGTGTACATATCAAACGTACACAGCCACCCACGTACACAACCACCCATGTAGACAGATGGAGACAAACTTCGTATAAATATTCACGCCACTCATGTAGACAATCAAACACGTACACAACCACCCCTGGTGACGGACATACTCGTGAACGTACATAACTTCACAGTCACTCACGCAATCTACATGTACACAACCACTGATGTGAACAGAGGCTGACAGGCAGATTAACAGACAGGGAGAGATGTTATGTTTTTCTTCTGGACAGAGTTGTGAAAGCAGTGAAGACAAAAATGCTGTCAGCTGGTGAAAGGTGGGCGATAACACACACACACACACACACACACACACACACACACACACACACACACACACACTCATACATCAACACACCCTATTACCACACCCACACCCACAAATACACACACCATACAACCACACTCCCCCACGCACACATACAGGCACCCCATATATCCATACACCATACCACACACAAATACACCCACTCCCCGCACGCACACACACACACACAAACACCTACTTACGTACATACACCCAAACACGGCCACAGCGCCATGTTTGTTTAGTTATGCCATGAATAAATGGAAAAAGGCCAGCTATCTGATCGAGAAATTTTCACCCTCAGATGAACTCACGCCGCATGTGTGTGTGTGTGTGTGTGTCAGCCCGGGTAGTTGTGAACGTCTGTCTGTCTACTTGTGACTGTACGTATTTAAGTCTACATGAGTTTTGGTGGCTCTGTCTGACTACATGGTGACTGTGTGCGTCAACATGGTGACTGTGTGCGTCAACATGGTGGCTGTGTGAGTATCTACATGGTGGGGGTGCGCGGTTGTTAACATGGTGGATGTGTACGTGTGTCCATTGTGGCTGTGTGCGTGTGTACATGGCTGTGCGTGTACATTATGGCTGTGTGCGTTTGTGTACAAGGTGGCTGTGTACGTTTTTGTCTGTATGGTGGCTGTGTACGCGTCTGTCTGTATGGTGGCTGTTTGTTTGTCTAAATGGTGGTTTGGCAGGTTTGTGTTCATGGTGGCTGTGTGTCTACATGATGGTTGTGTGCGTGTTTGTGTACATGGTGGCTGTGTGCGTGTCTACATGGTGGCTGTGTGCGTGCGTCTACATGGTGGTTGTGTGCATGTTTGTGTACATGGTGGCAGTGTGCGTTGGCCTACACGGTGGCAATGTGTGTTTGTCTATATCAGTGGTTCTCAAACTTTTTGGTATCGTTACCCCCGGCAGTGCTGTGACAGATCACCATTACCCCTACGCCATTCTTCTTCAGTTATGTGAAGTTAAAGGAAAGAAAAATATTGGAATGCTTAATTTTAATGCATTTTATGTGTAAGAAATTAATTTTACTTAAGAAATAAAGAATTTAGACATTCCTTTGACAAAAAATTGAAATGAAAGCATTCTTCCTTTTATTACAAATTGGAATTAAAGCATTACTTCTTTGGTAATTAACAGAAAATAGACATTATTGCTGTATTATTTTTTTTTATTTTTTTCATTTATTATTATTTTCAATTTACTCCAAAGTGCCTCGTTACCCCCCAGAAACGGCTTCATTACCCCCACGGGGGTAATTACCCCCAGTTTGAGAACCACTGGTCTATATGGTGGCTGTGTGCGTATAAGCTTCATGTACAAGTATGATTGTGTCTGTTTACGGGAGCGATCGTGTAGGTCCTTCTCGACTTTTCATGGGTGGCTGTGTGCTCACGGATACACAAATATTTTGAGGGAAATGTCGAGTTGCGAGATGTTTGCAAAGGGGGAAAAAAATGATGACTCGTTCGGAAAATACACTGCACGGTATAATAATTACGAAATCCATAAATACACTATTAAGTGACCTTGCTAAAGGATAGATACCACCTTCATTAACCGATACACATTGAGTTGGAAAAAATAGTTGGATCATAGCACAGATAAACAGTCGTTAACAGAGTACAATAGAGTCAGCGTGATCAGCCCGACGCTTCCAGTTTTAATGGAGGCTCAAGATTTAAACTGCCGAGTGAGATGCAACAGCAAAACATAAACTGTGATCAAAGCATCCTTAATAATATGTTCAGTATACTCTCTAAATATCCACAATTATCTATACTTACGGCCTGCCTCCCCTAGATGAGTAAGACGCTGAAGAATCGATGAATTCAGGGAGCAAAAGCACACACAACAATTCAAATACACGCGAAGCAAAAGGCGGCGGGCGTCCTGTGTATTCCTCCGCGGCAGCCAGGTAGGAGGTGGGTAGCACCTGGTGTATTCCTCCGCGGCAGCCGAGTGAGAGGTGGGTAGCGCCATGGAATACTCTGAGGCTAAGGATGTCTTCTCTTCCCTGATCTTATATTTTACTTACTACACCTTATTTTCTTGAAAGTTAATTAAAAGACGTAATATCCTTTTACACCAAAGTGCCTTGAACAAAAATAAACTGGTAGGGAGGAGTATTTTCAAAGCTTTGACGAGAATCTGTTGCTCCGCGAGAAAAAGTAGTGCGTGCGGTGAAAGGTTTTCTGTTAACTACCCCATATTCACCCTGTGAACTTCGTGTATTGCGCCCTGCCATTCTCCTGCAGCAATTTTTATTTATTTATTTATTTTCTTAAAATATCGACACTGACTACACAAGTAATAAACAGGGTAATATTAAAGGGCCATTGATTGGTAAGGCAAACATGCCGATTTAAATATCAGAATGCGTGTTGCTCCGTGGAAGAAAGTACTCGGAGATGTGTTTGGCTTCTCCCTAATTCTGCCTATTATGTCATATTCTCCTGTGTGTTATACGACAAATAAATGTAGGCTCCTTGTGTATGGTTTGTCTATTATGTCACCGGAGCAAGTCATTCTCCATCTTCCTACTCACACCCCACAAAGCCATAGAGCATTTTTTCTAATTTGAATTGAACTGAAATACCTGACAAAGCGATAATAATAGTAATAATTTAAAATTCCTTGGTAAAATGCAATGAATAATACTACCACCACCAATAACAATATACAATACAGTATCACTACTATTACTACAATAATAATAAACAATAATAATTAAAATAACTATACTGTCAGTACCGCTGAGACAAAATTATGTCCCTTCGATACGTCGTCTTTTTCAGTAGTTTTAGTATATACATATCGGTACGATTTTTTTTTTTTTTTAGGTTAGTAGTCATGGATTTCAACATTTTTACCAGTACATAAATAACACCCAGATACCACACAATCGTCTATAATTTTCCAGAGATTAATAACAGCTAACCTAACCTAATGTAAATTAACTTAGCCTAACATGATGTCTTAAATTGAAAACAGCGTCCTGTGTGGAACCCAAATGTAAAATATAATAATAATAATAATAATAATAATAATAATAATAATACTAGGTTGCAAGATAAGTTTACAAAAAAAAATTCTATTAAGGAAATACACTGCACGGTATAAAAAAAAAAAAAATCCATGAATACACTACTTACAAATCTTGACTTAGTGACTCTTCAAGCTAGAGGGGTTAGATACAACCTCCATTAACCGCTAGACCTCTTCAGAGTTGGAAAAAATCGTCTGAAGATAGCAGGGATAAAACTGGAAAGCCGTTACCCACAACCTGACGCTTCCGGCTCAAGATGATTTAAATTGCCAGGTGGGACAGAACTGAGAAACATAAACTGTGATCAAAGCGTCATTAATAATATGCTCAGTATTGTCTCTACATATTCACGATTATCTATACTTACGTCCTGCTTCCCCTAGATGAATCAGACGCAGAAGATTCGACGGATTCAAGAGGCAAAGACACAAGACATTACTAGACCTTCGAAGTGAGAGGTAGCCTGCATCTTGTGTATTCCTCCGCGGGGGCAGAGATAAGCATTAGGTCTTCTGCATTCCTCCGTGACTAAGGATGCCTTCTAATTTATCTTCCCTGATTTTACATTTTGCTTATTATGTCTTGTTTTCTTGAAAGTTATTTTCTGCACGTTGTAACTTTTTACATCACCACTGCATGAACAGTAAAGTGCCATCGACAGTAAGAAACTGGCAGGGAAAAGACGCTTTGTTACCCTGGGGAAGAAATGAGCGCGTGATGTTTCCAGTAATTCTCTACTTTACATAGCTTGCATAATACGCCCTATCATTCCCTTTCCATCTCTATTTTAAATATATATCGACAATGATGAAGGTATTATTAAAGAGCCAGAGAATCTAGAAAGCTTCTGCAAGAATGTTGCTCTGCGAGAGAAAGTAAAGTAGTACGTGAAAGCTAACAACACGGCTCACTCAACGAATTCTGTATATTATGCCCTGCCATTCTCATGCAATATTTTCCTATAACGACATTGATTAACTAAGGCACTAGGCAATATTAAAATGCCATAAACTGGCAAGAAAAAGATGCTGAGCTAGAAAGCCTCATAAGACGAGGACTGTGTGTTGCTCCCCGGAAGAAAGTAGTCCGCGATGGGCTTGTCTATCAAGTAACTCCCAACCAATTCTTTTCTACTAAGCCGCATCATACGTTTGTGTTGTTCACAGTTTTTTTTTTTTACATTACCAATGTACAAATAATAAGTAAGGTAACAGCACCACAAATTAATAATCTAATAAAGGCAGGATGTTTTAAACCCAAACTAACGAATGTGTGGCGCCATGGATAAAGGTAAAGCGTGATGAGGCGGAGCAGACACACCTGCTCGAACAAGTGATCGAGCGAAGGAAACGATGCACAGGGTTGGTACTACTGCACTTGAATCTAAACCTTTGGCGAAACCCTGTGCTTCATTTCCTCACGGTGGTCACATGCTTCTGGCAAATGTGCCTGCGTCAACCTCCGTAATTTGCGACCAAGATGGGGGTAGACTTACCTTCACCTCGGGATGGAAGTTGGGTAGATTCTTCCTTACACTCGCACAGACACTCCCGGAAATGTTGCTCGTCACTGCTAGGGATATTATTCGTTCAGTTTGTACACGGAAACCCGCCACAGAGCGTCTAAACCCGCCGCGAAACGCCACAAAACCATACAAACAACAAACACGCGGATCCAACTTTGGGCACTCCATGTCTGAGATGCATGTGGTGGCGGTGGACGGGGCTTATGCAGTTACGTCCCGTGGAAATCTCTAACAACCACAAACTGAACTGTTTAGCTTCACCCATGTATCGATACTTTCAACACTTCGGTAAAGACAAAACGATTTTATTTCAGTACGCTATCTAGATTCGGACCGAGGGGTCACTGCATTTTTTAAAACGAAACTTAGTGCAATCTAATATACCCATGAAAACCGACCCTGGGCTCCTACCGCAAGAAATAAACTGAACCTTGTCTTGACATTCAGCCCGAGGACGTCACTTGCGTCATGATTCTTGACATCACACGATCGCTCTCTACAAATAAATAACCTCCTGCTGGTTTGATGGGCTAGGTATGGCCAGACCTATAGTAAGGCATGATGACAGGGACTGACCAAAAACAACTGTAGTGAATAGATGGTTGCATGTGTAACGTGTTTGAAGGCGTCAGTAACTACCTCCATTAACTTCCCTTCAGTACGATTTCCTATATTTGATTCTGGCTACAAGATTTTTTTTTTTTTAATCCATTACAGACATCTTCCACCCAAGGGAATGAAGCAGACTGAACGCCTTTTCACAATTTACACTGCTGTCATTTTTTTTTTCTAGCTAATTAAGCCTCCCCTGATGAAGTTAATGGTAGTACCCTATTCCAGCAATGCAAGACCATTGTATTCTGCGAGGGAGTCACAGGAACCTGAAGAGTTACTACTGGTATTAATAGACCCACTCATGGTTAGTACAACTCGCTTTCTCTTCAAGCTGTGCCAATGATTTTATTCAGTTGAGTGAGGTACAGACATCCGAGTTAATACTATGATCATTAACCCTTTCAGACCAAAAAAAGGACAGGCAGATCGTAAAAAACCTGGAATGAGACTGACCAGGAAGGGTGCCAGAGATCGAGCACCATGGAGAGCCGCCATTAGTGACCAATGCCAATGCATGTTTGAGACTTGTTCAACAATCAATACAAACAATAAAATTCGACACTTCTAGCATTCTATTTCAGCTAATGGTAGATAGTCTATTTCAGATGAGTGAATCACTGAAGCCTGAGTAAAAAAAAAAAAAATAAAAAAAAAAATAAACTATACATATATGGCAGATGGTCAAAGAGGAGTGTCTTGTCCGTGGCACTAACAGAACTTGGCACCTCCACTCTCTGATTAGGTTCTGCAAATGCATCTAAGCTCTCATTCCCTATCACCTAAGAGGGGAATGGTGAACTGCAGGAGGGCGCAACTTCAGCCTGCAATCCACTGAGTTCAGGTTCAAATGACCCTGAGGCTACCACTACTACTACCACCACCACTACTATTATTACAACTACTACTACAACCACCACTACTACTACCACCACTACTACTACTATTACATATGTGGGAAAACTCACCAATAATTCCACGACAAGAATCGGTACACACAGCATCACAGTCCTTCACCCCGACACATCTGCGCGTCACACCACACTTTCAAAAACAAAAACCGGAAAAAATTTTACATGATTACCTTTGATCATATTCGTGGGGATAATGTATGCAGATTTGACTCGGCCCAAACACAAATTTTTGAGGACAAAGGATGGGTTGAAAATGCGAAAAAAAATAACAACACTTCACATGAGGGAATATTACCATAATTTTATTTGCTGTCATACATGGCACCAAAGTGACAAACAAAAATTTAATTCTAACGTGAATATATCCTACATATATACCAGTATGCTGCACAGGCTGGCTTTACTTTTAATCCTTTCAGCCCGAGTTGGGCATTTTTATTTTATTTTTGCTATTACCAGACTTGATTCAACTTGGGAGAGCATCCAAGTCATGAATGGGTTACTATCCATCTTTTCATTTACCGTATAGTTTATCTTTGTTACAAACAGACTATTTGCCTCAACTTGGATCACCTCTACTAATGCAGGGGTTAATAAAAGCTACATCTACACCTCTCCGTTCTGAAAACTCGTGGAAAAAATAAAAAAATAAATCATCAGGAAACAGCAAAACCAATATAAAAAATTATGTCCTCTGGCTGAATGGGTTAAAATTAACTTGCCAAACAAATTCAAATTGGAACCAATGTTGACTCAAAATTCTTTACTTCCACTTAAGGTTATACAGGCAATCCTCAAAAAAAGTCAGGGGGATTGTATTCAAGTTAGTTAGGGGCTCGTATTCTCATTAAGTTGACGAAGCTCCCTAACACCTCTTCCCAAGAAATTTGTTTTGCTTATTACATTTTGCCATTCTCTTCTGTGTTATATCATTCTAATATTGATATACTCTGCATACGTAATGTGCAAACCAATATTAACTACTGATATCCTAAATTAAATAACTAAGGAGATGTTAAGGGGCTTCCTTACCTGATGAGAATATGCACTCAGGAGGCTCTCTAGCATCTCTACCAGTTTATTTCCGTATGAAGCATCTTAATCATCCCTTGTATGTTATATATACAATTTATCTTGGAACTAACAAGACAAAAATAACCTGAAAAAGAACAACATGGCATAGTTAAAGGTCCCAGACAACCTCCAATGATCACAAAACTACCATCCAAGAGTGTGCTGGCAAATTGGTAATCAAAATTAAAAAACTTCAACACTCTCATGATAGTGACAACTCTTGCATTTTGTCATGGCAAGTGCCAGACAATTTTATTTAGCTAAGACTACTAGGAAACTGAGAATGCCATTACTGTCCCCATTCACCCTCTCACTGTCCGGATAACTCTATTACAGACGGGTCCTGTTATACGAGCATCCTCTATATAAGAATCTGATGATATGAAAATGGGCAACACACACCCAAATTTGGTGATGCAAGCAGGGTCAGTTAACTAACCTTTATTTTCCCATAAGCTATGTGCTTCATAATATGGTTTTACTCTTTTTTTTTTTTTTACAAGCCTTTTAAGTGAAAAATAATTGCTAATTCATAAAAATTGTACAAATGAAATAATTTTGAGCCAAACGAATTTAGATGAAGACTAACTGTACAATATATCTCACTCTGATTAAAGGAAACTCTTCACTACTTTGATGTCTTATTAACCCGTTCAATACAATAAGATATGGTGCTTCAATTACTTTTTCTGCTACCTCCATATGATTTTATTCAGCTTGGGATATCTACAACAGTGAAGGGATATATAAAATCAATATCTAACTCCTCTAGTCTGAAAAGTCACTCCTAAATAAGTTTCCTGGAGAT
>JAGKTI010024220.1:2189-14474 GCA_018397915.1 Birgus latro | reverse complement strand
TTCGTCCCACACCACATGACGCAGTGACCAGCCCCACGTCCCACATGGTGCAGCGAGTAGTTCAATCCCACAGAATGGAGAGGTATATGAGAGAGGGGGGTGTGAGTTGGGAGCGGGGTAGTGAAATGGCGGGGGACAGAGCGACATGGAGGCGATTTGTTTGTGGCCATCCCGTGCGGGATTGAGGCGTCTGGCAATAGATAGATAGATAGAATTCTCGCAAGACCCTTGGGAGAAACTCTTTATGACCAGGAGATTTGTTTGGTCTTCCGCTGGCTAGTCTTTTTGGTCACTGCTGCTTCGGTGCACTGAATATTGCTGAAGGTCACAGCCACGTGAGTAGCACCTGTCTTATGGACGTCACCTACTGCCGCTCTGTTGATCACTGATGAGAAATGAGAATTCAGAATGCCTTTATTTAATGGTCAAAATTATGTAAACCCCTATCTGCGTTATGCCGTGAGCCAATTTTGTACCTACTCAGCTTCCTACTGTTCATATAACCAAAGAACTTCTTTGAGAATCTCATTACATAAGGTTGCTATCATCAGCTCCTCATCACGTCAGTCCTGTCAAGTCTGCTACATTGCTGAACCTTGACTTCGAACTTAACTACAGATGTCAAGAACATAACTGGATTATGGTCACTTATCCCTAACGAACAGTCTACAGTTAAGCTGCAAAGTAGGTCATTCTTGGTTTTGAACGCAATATCTAACATGTTCCTCTTCCTTGTGGGCTTGACCACCACTGCGTTAAGATGGCATCTTCAGCAAAGCTGATAAGCCTTCTTCCTCTGTGTCTCCTGTTTTATGTCTAATTAATGACGGTTGAAGTCACCAGGGATAACAGTAATCATTTTTCCTATTATCTCAGTAATCTCATCATAATATTAGCAATGTCATTGACAGACTGATGTGGTGGATGCTAGACGACAACGAATCTGTTTACAGCGTTTCCCACAGTGAGGCCAATGCCTAATATTTTCCGATCTGATCCGATTTTGCAGGCTACGGGATCTAGGCACTCCCAGACATTGTACTTCTTTTGTACATCTGAGCAGACTGGTCCCTGTGAAACCTAAATGTAAAGATATGAATTCCTTCAATCAAGCCTCTTCCATTAGTATGAATTCAGGCCACGGTAACTGGTGTTGTGTCAGTTCTCTCAGTCTCCTATTAGAGTTTGCTGGTCTTTCCGAATGACCAGCATTTATAAGTGCTCTAGTATTGTTGGGAGTCAGACAGTACTGAACAACAATCGCTGCTGTTACTAATGCCTCGACTTAAGGCATCATGGCTCCCTCTGTGGTAGTCCTTCCTTAGGCTGAGAGGATGCTCCCACAGTCTTCTGTCTCTTTGGTGCCACCACTACAGAGGGCACCTCAAGTGCATGACCTTCTCCAGGTTGTCAAACCTTTCCATTCACAGAGATTGACTTCAGCACACAATAGAGGATCTGGTTTACCATGTCCTCCAGTCCTGCCCCTCGTCTGTGTTCAGAGCACTCTGTCAGCCAGGTAAAGGTCTCGTCGCCTACAGAACACGTCATATGGGTCCATAATTCGCATAATAGTGAGGATGAAAATGTTATCGAGCCTCTCATTGATCCAAGTAACCTTAAGGACTGCATGGTCAATGGCATCAAATCTAGGCAGGACTCCTATTTAACACCGCCCAGTCTGTCAACTTGAGGACATCTGTCATATACGTTGCCTGTTGGATGATGTCCTAAGTGCTGCTGGTGTCCCTATATTTGAAGAATAGGTTATTTACCATAACCTTAGCAATGACATCTGTGATTCTATTCTTGACTAATCTTTTCTAACCCGTTTCTAATTTCTGGCTTTCCATCCTGGAAGAAACCTGACAACACTTTCAGTGCCTCCTGTAGCACCAAAGTACCTCTATTGACCACTTACCTGGGAGTCACCCGCCTATTTGGCCTCATCCTTAAGACAAAATAGGGAATAATTATTCAATGTTGGAATGAGTAGATGCTTCACTGGATTTTGGCTACTTTTCACAACCTTCCATCTTACATCCTTAGTAAACTCACCTGAGCCACCCTCTGTGGTTAACCCTACATGTTTGCTGGTGAGTTTTGTAAAGGTTCACTTGTGCTCCCACATTTTGTTGTATTCCTACCAGCTGTTCCATGTTCTCTGTATTTCTTTCCTTGTTCATTTCCTTTTTCTTTCCTTCCACTGGCCTAATGTAGACATTATATAGGCACTAATATATATCTCATAACACAGTGTACAGGATGTAGTGTCTGCTGGAGACATACACAGCTTCTCACTAGGAATGTCAATCCACATAATGTCTATCCACAATCTTGTTGTCCCAGACCATCAAGAATCCTTAACATATGATGTATCTCAAACAATCTCTTAGTCCAGACGACCAAGAATTTCATGACGTATTCAAACGTGTGGAGAAACCAGCCCTAATCTGTTAGTCCACGTGAATGGAAATCTACCAGACACTACATCACACAACGCCTCCTCTCCAAGCTGTATATAGGAGTAATGTCGGAGAGATTCCCTTCAGGTCAGAACGGGTTGGAGAAGGCCCGAGATCACAGTCAGGACGGAGGCAGGAGATAGTTTCACCTAGGAGGCTCTGCCATCACGCTACGTTACGCTGTAAATCACAATTCGATATAATTGTACAAATAAACTCTGTAACCCCAGAGTTCCTCTGTAACTCACCTCTTTTATGATACAAAAAGGGGGAAGGAGAAAGAGAGAGAGAAAGAGAGAAACACCTACCTCTTCACTCCAGCGGACGACACACCATTTTACTAAGCAGCGACAAGTTTGAGCCATACTACACCTCACGACTTTATTCTGGCAGTGCTCCGACGATCTACAACCGACCTCCCTATCTCCCTACAAGTACCTACGACTATGCTATTGAGACTAACACTAACTTCTCTGGTTACCTTCGGCACCCTACAGTAGAGCCATGTTCGAAAATTCAGCCGTCAGGAAGTCTACCACTTCACACAGGAGTTTGATCTGCTTCTTTTGATACGTAACTTCCTCACTTGCTACCTTTGGAGCTTGATGAAGTTTGCAGAAGTAGGGTTCTACAATATCCTTGTGGCTTGCATCACTAAATTTCTCATTCCACCTGAGGGCTTTGATACCAGGATAGGTAACCTTCCCAGCACTAGGTCCAGCCATGCTGTTTATTTGATGTGAATACTGTCTACGCAGACTGAATAGAAAGATAAAGTGCTGTGAAGTAAAATAAAACTCGTCACCATATACTAATGTAATGTAAATGCCATAGGGTATAGGTAGTTGTGGGATGTGGTTGTAGGAATGCACTCGATATCCACTAGGAAAATTGTTTTGGCTAGTTAGGCTTTTGTGAGACTCAGCACATTCCTTTTCCTCTTGCCCTTGGGCATACGATCTTTTTTCTCCTGTTACGAAATGGTGGCAGCAGAAAAATAAACCAAGCCTGTATATTCTGCTACTCCGTCAACCCCACAGTTAGTAACATGCCCTGCAGCATCTGGGTGACTCCTGGGATTCTCGCCTGGGATTTGCCGTCACATATCTTGGGATTTCGAGGCCTGTGAAGTGTTGCTTGAGTTGGCACACACTTCTGTCACAGTCCCTCACAGAGCTAGAGCCGCACCCCTCCCAGTCAGCCAGTCAGCTTCAGTGTCATATCTGTGATGTGTGAGGTGACGGTGCTGTGACGCCACCCCTGCCCAACTCATCCCTCCCCATAATGTGACACCAGCCTCTCATCACACCGAAGACCGGCGTTGGATCACAGCCAGACGTCTGTGCATGTGCGTTTGGCTACCCCGATCAGTCTGCCATGCGTTGGTGTACTCGTACGTGTTGCCTACCCCAAGCCAGCGAGCCTCCCACCAAAGTGTGTGTGTGTGTGTGTACAGCTCTACACTCTATGACTCTATTACGGAAATGTTGTACTATCTTGTGTAAAATTTTGTGGTGAGCGAAATTATTCAGTGCAGAACTTGTAAGTGCTACACACCACCAGACAGTTATATCTCTGGATGACTGCTAGTTATTGTTGTGCATATCTTACACTTTGTGTTAAGATTTTTGGTGTATCAATAGACTTAAAACATTTTTCCCTCTTCACCTCTCGTACTTATTTTTTTTTCATCTTTCTTTGCCATCTCATTCACATGAAACATTCACTTGTAAACATTTTCTGTATATATTCCTATTGTTAATTGTTATTTTACATAATATTTTATTTTTATAAGAAAATTTTCCATTCTCTTGTAGTCACCTACTTTCCTGTTTTCACTGTGTAGGGGAGTAAGTTGTAACACCGGACGATCAGGGTGGTGCTCCCGAGGGGAATGGGAATGCTGGTGATAGGCAGAGCTGGAGCTCCTGTTTCATTAACCACCAGAATATCTGACCATTCCCCTTTGCTGACCTTTTCAGTGCGACACTAACATGGAGAGTAGACCAGTATACTCTTCCATAAACTTTTCTCCAACTGCTTCATGCACTACCCTACATGCGCTTTACATATCCCAGGGATTGACGCCAGCAAGGGTATGTGGCCAGAAAACTTTGCCCCTGCATCCTAGGCTGACCTATTGAGGGGAGGTATAATGTGGGCTCCGGCAGTGTAGTTTTGGGGATTGGGATGGGGTGGGGCTTCAGTATATGCTAAAGGGTACAGGGCATTTGTGGATCCCAGGCTGCCGCTTCTGCCCAACAGAAGGGGCCAGAATCCGCCAGTAGTGCCCCAGGAGGTTGCCCTATCAGTGGGTGTATAATGGCGGGGCAGTTACAGTGCCAAAGCACGCTTGGAAGATGTCCCTGTGGCTTGTCCTGGCAGGGTGCCCTGAGGCCACTGTCGCAACCACTGGGCACGGCTGGTGGGCTATGGGTCCAAGGTTCCATGCCTGGATTTGGGACTGTGTGGGTGGACGGGGTCTGTGGACTGTCTCTCCCTCTGTTTGAATATAATGACATGGCAAAAAGTGAGAAAAAGCCTGACGATACTAAATCACCCAGAGGGATCAGAGTGGTATCTTGGAATGTGGGTAGTTTGAAGGGTAGAGTGAGGTAAGAGGTCGAGGCAATGAGTAGATGGTGGATGGATCTTGGCTGTCTACAGGAAGTTAAATATAGGGGAGGATCAGCCAAAATGATTGCTGGGAGGGACTGTCGATTCGGAACATTTTGGCAGGGGAAGGGCCGATGGATATGGTGGTGAGGTTGTGCTGGTTAAGCAAAATGAGTGAAATATGTCACGCATGTAATGAGAGTGAGTGAAAGGATCGTAGTTGTGAAAATTTTGTTTGATAGGCTCACATTTTCATTTTTATCGGTGTAAGCTCCACATGCTGGCTTGGGTAATGCAGAAAAAGATAGATTCTGGGATGATTGAATACATGTGGTAAGTGGTATGGTGGATAATCAGCTTGTAGTTTAGGGAGGGGACTCAAATGGCCATGTAAATGAAGGATGCGCATATAGCACGAGAAATGAGGAAGGGGATACTCGAGTTTGGGGAGAGAGTGAATGTGTGCAAAACGTATTTTAGGGAAGGAGAGCGTAGGTTGATTACATACAAGTCTGTGGGAAATTATAGCCAGATAGACTATCTGCCAGCCAGGAGGGCTGATAGGAGGTTGGTGAGGGATGTTAAAGTTATAGGGAGCGAAGGGTGTCTGCAGCAACACAAATTATTGATATTGTCAGGAGTATTAATTAATTCATTGGAAAGTGTGAGCGGTTTCGGATGAATGAAATGGTAAATGAGTGTGGTGATTCGTTGTAGGGTTTGTGTGTGGGAGTTCATTGCTTTGCGAGATAGCACTACGAGCGGACGTGTTTCGGTTGTGGATTCGTTGTTTCAATGCTGTGTTTGAAGCCTGAGTTGAGTGCTTCATTTGTTTCTTTTAGTTTACCTCCCACAGCTCCAACCCGCCACAAGCAGGCAGTCTCTCTCTCTGTAGCACACGGAGGGTTGACAGCTCCTGACACTACTATGGTCAGACCAAGGCAAGAATTCGGTTTAGGCCGGGCCCACACCCGCCTACAGTGGTGCCATGTTTCCCAAACCCGCGATGTGAAACGGCTGTTATATATGTAAAAGGCATCGCAAATAATGTAATCACATATGAATACAATTTTAACATATGTATTATAATATATGAAAGAAAAGAAAACTTATTATGCATAAAATATTTATATGGCACTACAGAAACGTGGCATAAATATTTTACAGTGGTGCTGAAAAAAAAAGTAGTCACTTTTATTGGCTTAGTTCTGGGATGGGTAATAATGTCACAATTATGGTTATAAGATAATGTGCAGAAATATAGGAAGGGAGGGAAGGAGGGAGGAAGAGAATGATTGAATGAAAGAAAACAAATCATGGCGCCGCAACAACGAGGTCATCTGGCGCAATATGTAAAACAATAATTTTTTTAAATATAACTAGATATAATAAAAACAGAAAATACAGAAATGAAAGCACAAGTTTATAAGTCAATCATAAAAGAAGCAAAATTCCCCAGGGAGATGCACAAATCCCAGGAGAGAGAGAGAGAGAGAGAGAGAGAGAGAGTATGGAAAACGTGACAACACTGTACGCTGGTTGGAGCCCCACCAAGCCGAACTTTTGGCTTGGCCTGACCATAGCAGTGTATGAGCTGCCGTGTGATGGGTTAGTCTCTCTTCCCCAAGAGCCAAGCAGTAGGTTTTCGAGGTGTATACCAGGTCTTCACCACCGGTGATAGAGGGTGCCGTGTTCCTCCTAGTTCAGCCTTGGTCTGTGAACCTCTGTGAGGGACCGTACCTGGCATACTCCTGTAGTGTGGTGCTGTGGTGTCTGTCTCTACCATTCATATACAATACTGGAGTTCCCCTGTAGCCGTGGAGGAGACACCAGGTTTTCTCCAGCAGTGATGGAAGGTGCCGTGTTCCTAGTTCAGCCGTGGTCTGTGAGCCGCTGTGTGGGACCGTACCTGGCATACTCCTGTCATATGGTGCTCTGGCGTCTGCCTCTACCTTGCATGTACTCCACGCTGTATTGTTGGCTAACCACACCTGGAACTTCGTGGATTCAGGCTGCCTGAATACCACTGCTAATGCCTCACAGAACTTCTCTACTCGTGAATGGATGGTGATATTTTTTAACGTCGCCCTGCATTCCTCTCCATGGGTTTTATGTCGTATCCTGTACTACAAGTCTCCACTCAAGCTTACGGCTCAATCATGCCCCCATAACCCAATAACTGTGTGAATGTGGTCGGTATGGCAGGAGTGTGAATGTTGTTTGCACTGAGAATGTTATTTGCAGGTTATGACATGTGTATAATATATTGTTATATATTTATAAGAACTAGTGTTTACATCACTAATCCTTATATAGAATAAGAGGAGTACAAATTACATGAGAGTGTATCGATTACTATTATAATCATTTTCTCTGAAATCACAGAACCTACTTAATGTTTCTGGACATTGTGAAGACAACACTGGGAACACTAATGTTGTCTGGGATTAGATTTCACTTAAGTGAAATCACACCAGAGGACCACCTAGGAGGAAAATACGAAATTTAAAATAAGCATTAAGGGATGCCCTCTATGGTGAGATGAGTCGAGTGGTGGCTGAACAGGGAACTGTTGACAAAAGTGTTAATGAACAGTACAGAGCTCTAAAGAACAATCTCTTCGGAGTTACTGATTCAGTGTGTGTATGGACAAGGAGGCCCCCAAAACATAAAGTAACATGGCGGTGGGATGAGGGTGCTGAAGCTGCAGTTATGGAGAAAAGAAACCTTTTCAGGGAATGGAAAAGGCGTGGTAACAAAGAGGAATACTTCCTGCCAAACATTGGGCTAGAAAAGAGGTATACAGGGCAAAATCTGAGTCTCGGAGACTTTTACTGGATAACCTAAGAAATGTGGAAAGGAAGAACATGATATTTAAGGTGGCAAATCACATGAACAGGGAAAACAGAGATATCACAGGAGAGTAATGTGTGTGAAATGATGTAAGAAAAGGTAGTGGTGAACAGGGAGGATATTAAAGATGCCTGGAAAGTACATTATAACCTGTTGCTGAATGAGGAATTTGGAACAGGGAAGGTTTGGAGTCAGCAGATTCAGTGTTTGGCCTTTGGCCTTTGATTGCTGCTACTACTGTAAACAGGGCAATAGGAAGGATCCAAGTGGGGAAGGCGCTAAGTGTATCTGGGTTGACCATTGAAATGCTGAAAGCCTCAGGATAGTTACTGATTTGATAAATACGATTATTGTATAATTGAGTGTGTTGTCCCAGATGACTGGCTGAAGAGTGTGATGGTAATTGTGAAGAAGAAGGGCGATGCCCTGGAAAGAGGAAATTTTAGAGGCATAAAGCTTCTGGACCAGATAATGAAAGTAATGGAGTGAGTTCCTGAAGGTATGATTAGGGAAAGAGCTAGTCTTGATGACATGCAGTTTGGGTTTATGCCAGGCAAAGGGACCACTGATGCCATACATACTGATCGACAGCTTCAACTAAAATATATTGGAAAGAAAATAGATCTGTACTTTATGTTGATTAGGAGATGGCCATTGACAGAGTCCCTGGGAAGGTGGTGAAGTGGGCAATGAGAAAGCTTGGAATCGACGAGTGGCTGGTTAAAGTGGTTATGGCCATGTATGTGGGTGGTTGCACCCAGGTGAGAGTGAACAGAGATTTGAGCGATGATTTTTCCTTAAGTGCTGGTGTGCATCAGGAATCAGTCTTGAGCCCCTTGTTGTTTATGAAGGTGCTTGAAGCCCACTCACGTGACTTCAGGAAGAAACTCCGGTGGGAGATGTTGTATTTCGATGATATGGTGTTGACTGCAGAAAATGAAAGGAAGGCAGAGAAAATATTTAGGAAGTGGAGAGACGGTATGGGGCACAAGAGCTTGAGAGTAAATGCAGAAAATCAAAGGTGATGGTATCTAGGATTGGTGGCGGTACTGTCAAAGAAGAGGGACAGTGGCCATGTGCGGTTTGCCACAAGACAGTAGGAAGTAATTCCATCTCGTGCAATATTTGTGATAAGTGGGTGCAATGGGGTGTAGTGGTATTAGAGGCAGACTGCGAGACAGTGCTGATTTCGTATGTGCATTGTGTTGGGGAGGGCAGGTGGAGATTGTCAGGCATGAAAGGATTGATTTTGCTGGTGAGTCTCTCGAGTGTGTGGAAGAATTTCGTTACTTGGGAGATATGTTATGTGCTGGAGGTGAGGCTGGAGTTAGCTCTGTGGCTAGAGTGAGAAGTGGTTGGAAGAAATTCAGGGAGCTGTTGCCTTTCCTTACATTGAGAGGGCTCTCCCTCCGTGTTAAGTGATCTTTGTATGCGGCGTGTGTTAGGAGTATAATTCTGTAAGGTAGGGAGACCTGGGCAGTAAAGGAAGAGGATATTCACAAGCTCAAACATTTAAAAATGACAGTGATTAGGTGGATGTACAGTGAGTCGTTGAATGCGAGGCATGGGGGGCTAGATATACGATGGAAAAGTTAAGAGGTAGGATAGGACTGGAGTGTATTGGTGCTGTGATAAGGAGAGGTAGATTGAGATGGTTTGGACATGTGGAGAGGATGGGGGACAACAGTTGGGTGCAGAAAGTGAGAAGTGTTAACGTCAGGGGTAGGGTTGCAAGAGCATACCGAAAAAGGCCTGGGACAAGGTCATTGAGTGTGACCTCAAGGATATGGGACTGAATAGGGAGAAAAAGTAATGTATAATCCAAATACACACAAGAGCGTCATCAGAATAGCAAAGAAATTCTTGATGTCGAGGAGTACAATTACTATGGGCAAATACTACAACTGACGAAAGACCACGATCTCTTTCTTTCTGGTGTATCAGGCTCCACTCCACCAACATGTGGTGCTCTGCAGATTGTATGTAGGGTGAGAAGTGCGTGTTAGTGTGATTGTGTTGGAGTGGTTTGGATATGTGTGTGTAGTCTGTGAACTCAGTGTAATCGGCCCGCACAAGCCGACTGGGTGCAAGCATACTTTATAGTATGCGACACTGGTTCATCCACAGCACCCCTTATGTCCGCCCAAACAGTACTTGGTCGTAAGAACGCTCCCAAAGTTTATCACCCCGGCGGAGTGCGAACCCTCGTTCTTTAGTGTACGAAAACGCACACTTTACCACTGTACCACAGATCTCAAAATAAAGAGACGCAGTACAATTGGACTGAAACATTTCGGATATACACAGAGACATCATGAAACGTAGCTTGCCAGTGAGTATGAAACGAAAAGTATATAACGAATTACAGTTTCAGCTATGACGTTAGGCTGTGAGACCTTGAAATTGACAAAATGAATGGAAAATCAACTAATCCGTTCACAAAGAGCAATGAAAAGTTCAGTGTTGGGGATATCTTTAGGAGACAGGAAAAGATCAACTTGGGTGAGGGAGCCGAATAAAGATAAAAACTTTATAGAAGTTATAAAAGAATATATATGGACGTGGGCATGCCATGTAGCAAGAATAGAAGAAAAATGATGGAGCAAGAGGCTGACTAACTGAACTCAAGAGATTGTAGGCGTTGCAAAAGAAGGCCAGACAGGAGGTGGAGAAAAGCGATTCAGAAGTTTGCAGGCAAAACACAACAGAGATTGGTTCGGTCAAGGAAATCGTGGGGAAGGTTGGGGGACGCCTTTGTTCAGCAGGGGACTTGCAATGGCTGCTGCTGCTGCTCCTGCTGCTGCTGATAATATATATATATATGAATTCCACGTGAACTCACCATATTATCTCATCTTTGGCCTTTAATTTTTCACTTAAGTAGTTCCTTACTGATTTAGTGTACTCTTATTATTACTGTCTTAGCCACCCATTATTCCTATTATTGTTTTCTCTCAATACTGCCCAGTCATGTTATCAATATTACTTAAGTAACTTAATCATCCTCTCGTAATCTCTTCTTGCCGCCTCATGAAGGGAAATAATTTGTCTGCTCTTGGGAGAATGGTAATGGATATGCCTTAATGTATAGCCAGTTGTATGATGTAGCTGTAGGAATGCACTGGCCGTTACGAAATCTAATGTGGCTCAGGATTCTATCAGATTCAGCAAATTCTTTTTCCTCTCTCTCTCTCTCTCTCTCTCTCTCTCTCTCTCTCTCTCTCTCTCAGGCGGTAACAGTCAAGACTTGCTAGACGCCAGATTTGTATCACAAGGCTAAATTAATCAGGAACCTCCCCACTGAGTTTGCTTCACCACCTGCACCTGAACAATGTACCGTATCCATTCCAGTTACTCAGTGTGGAAGATTTAATGCATGGAAATAGATATTGTTGTATGTGATGCCTTTAACAGGAGGAATAATCTCTTTGAAGGTCAGAAAATGCCAGTGTAAAGCCATTCACTGTCCCTGGGCCTCCGTCACCAGGGATACCTCTTCAGCCCGGCCGCAGCTACACCTAAACATGACTACGACATCATTGTTCTCATAGTTTTGTCCTACAGAACCGGGCTTGTGTAGCCGCTTAGGGCAAGGCTTAAAAAGATAAAATGAATCCAGAAAGTCAACTCCATCATCTAAAACGCAGCACACAATGTGAAAATCTCTACTAAAATTAAGAGCATCAAGTGTAACTGCGTCCTTTGCTTGCTAAGGTGATTTTCCTTGTGGAGTGTGGTGGTTTCGCCGCCACCTGCAACGGCTTCGCTACTTAAGTCAACTACAATAAGCCAAGACGAGTAGGAGAACATAGTAGTGATCACTGAAGGTTTCACTGTGAGCTAGACTGAGGCTGCCACTGGTGCAGGTATTGGTGGAGGCAGCAGCTAAACGAATGACTCCCCAGTGTTAGAGATACACAGCCATCGCAGCAGCACAAAAGTGGCCAAGGCAAACCCTCAATGGACATCATTCTGGCCCTTATCACTCTCTCTACAACACACACACACACACACACACACACACACAACGAGTAATATACATAATCCAAGTGCTTATGCATCCTCCGATTACCCAGCAGAGACTGGTAGTATTCATGAAATATTACAAGAGCTAAATTACCTCCTGGAACTCCCGATAGATAAAAGCTACTGATTATTGGCCGCCCATCCCCAGTTCATGAATGTATGCCCGCTGTGTGATGTGTCTTGCCTATAAATTTCATCCTGGGACTTCAAGAGGTCGGTATGTCTCGTCTCCGGAAGATTAAGATATGATTTAATGTGGAGGGGTGTCCTTGAGTAAATCTATTCTAGTCTCTCTCTCTCTCTCTCTCTCTCTCTCTCTCTCTCC
>JAGKTI010024218.1:0-14475 GCA_018397915.1 Birgus latro | reverse complement strand
CCATCCACACGCACTGCAGCCTTAGCACCCTCATACATACTCTTCACTGCCTTCAACAACTTCCCATCCACTCCATATATTCTTAATACCTTCCACAAACCTTGTCTATCCACCCTGTCATATGCTTTCTCCAGATCCATGAAGGCTGCATACAACTTCTTGCCCTTCTCTAGAAACTTTTCCACTAAGGATCTAAGAATGAATATCTGGTCTACACAACCTCTTCCTTTCCTAAAACCTCCTTGTTCTTCTCCAACTAATTCCTCAGTAATTTCCCTAGCTCTGTCAATAAGTATCCTACCATATATTTTTCCTATTACACTGAGAAGGCAAATGCCCCTATGATTACCACACACTGCTTTTTCCCCTTTTCCTTTGTACAGAGGAATAATTATACCTGACTTCCAATCCTCCGGGACTCTACCCTCCTCCGGGACTCTACCCTCCTCCTAAGCCAATCTGCACACCTTCCACATCCATTCTATTGCTATCTCTCCCCCGTGCTTCAGCATTTCATCACTCACTCCATCAATTCCTGGGGCTTTCCCCATTTTAACTTTCTTCATTGCTTCCACCACTTCCATCCTGGTGATTTCTTCCTCTCTTCTCACAACCCTCCTTCTCCCTGCCATTCCCCAGCCACTTATACTTGCATTACTTTCATTCTCTATGTTCAACAGTTCATTAAAGTGTTCTCTCCATCTGTTTACTTTTTCTCCCTTCTCCACTAGTAATCTGCCATTTTTATCTTTCACACCCTCACTGACTTCGTTGGCACCCTGTCTAGCTCTCTTTACCTCCTTCCAGAACATTTTCTTACATTCCCTCCACTTTGCACTCAGATTCCTTCCAAATTCCTTATCCACTCTTTTCTTACTCTCTCTTACTAATCTTTTCACCTCTCTCCTCCTCACTACATATAACTCTCTCGTCCGTCTCTCAGCTTCTTCGTCGCCCCTGTTCCTCATCCACTCATTATATGCTTTCTTCTTTTGTGCCACAGCCTCTCTCACCTCTTCAGTCCACCATGCTGTTCCCTGAACCCCCTTTCGTCTTCTCTTCATCCCACACACCACCTCACATGCTGCACAGATTTCTTCTGTGAATACCTTGCACACACCCTCCACGTCCCCCATCTGCTCCAATCTATATTTACCCAATCGCTCCTCCACTTCCCATCTATATTCAGCCTTTATTCCATCCTCTTGTAACTTTTCTACCCTCCTTGTAGCAAATACTTCCTCCTGTCTTTCCTTTCTTCTCTTCCTCCATCTTGTTTGGATTCTGATTCTGGCCACCACCAAGTGGTGGTCAGAAAGTCCACTCCCCCAAACTCTATGTACTCTTGCATCCATTATACATCTTCTCATCCTTTCATCCACACACACATAGTCAGTCATTGCCTTCCGTTCATTCATTCCCCCGTCCTCTCTTCTCACCACTCGTCATGTATACCTATGGATCATTTTGTGCCTGAAGAGGGTATTAACTACCACCAACCCCCTCCCAGCACAAATGTCCACTAAAGCACTGCCATTCTCATCCATCTCTGCAGGCACACCCCACTCACCAACCACTCCATCCACCTTTTCATTCCCTACTTTTCCATTCATATCTCCAATCAGAAACACTCTCTCATTCCTTTCAAACTTTTCCAAGCAGGCTTCCACATTTGTCCAAAACTCTTCTCTCACTCTACTTACACGGTGTTGCGTTGGTGCATACACGTACACAGTTGCCCACATTTGTAGTCCAACTTTCACTCTTACCCACACAATCCTTGACCCAGCTGATCCATACTCTCTTACATTCTCCTTCCGCCTGTTACCACCAATAAACTTGTAATAAACTTATGCCACGATAATTCTTGCACTCACTTTGATCACCTATAAGTTTTTGGCTTGGAATATTATTTTTTTTTAATCTTAATTTTGCGCTTACTTTTTCTACTGAGGTGGATTAATACTAGTATATAATTTTTGGCATTTTCAGTAAAGTTTACAAGTTAAAAACCTGCACCAGTTCCACAACTGTATGTAGCTGTACTGTATTATTTCTCGAAGAGAAAGCTTATGACAGAATAGATAGGCAAGGTATGTGGAAGGTATTAAGAATATATGGAGTGGAAGGGAAATTGTTGATTACTGTGAAGAGTATGTACAAAGGAGCTAGGCTACTGTGTGAGTGGATGGTGAGCTCAGTGAGTTCTTTGATCTGAATGTGGTACTGAAACAGGGTTGTGTGATGTCTCCATGGCTGTTTAATATATACATGGATGAGGTTGTAAAGGAGGTGCAAAGTAGGGCGGTGGATGTGGGGGTGGCTCTAATGAATGAGGGTGAGATGTGGAAGATTCCAGTGTTGTTGTTTGCTGATGATACAGTATTGTTGAGTGAAGATGAATGGGAGTTGCAAAGTTTGGTGAATGAATTTGGGACAGTGTGTAAGAAAAGGAATCTGAAAGTCAATGTAAACAAGAGTAAAGTTATGGTGTTTGAGAGGAATGAAGTCACAGAATGCACAGTGAGGTTGGATGGTGAGGGTATGGAGAATGTGACTGGATTCAAGTACTTGGGTAGTGTGATGAGTGAGGATGGAAGTTTTGGAGATGAAGTGCATGAAAGGTACAGCTGGGAAGGAAGGTTGTTGGATCACTGAAAGTGGTGATGAGAAATAGGGAGGTGAGTATGGAAGTCAAGAAGTCACTGCATGATAGTATCGTGATCCCTACCCTGATGTATGGAAGCGAGGCGTGGACCTTGCTAGAGGGTAGGTAACAAGTCAAGAGTGAGAGCAGTGGAAATGAGTTACTTGAAAGGAGCTTGTGGAGTGACATGGAGGGAAAGGTTGACAAAAGAAGTGAAAGAACGTTGTGGGGTGGATGTGGATGTGATTGAGAAGATTAGGAGAAATACACAGGTGGTTTGGACATGTGGGGAGAATGGAGAATGAAAGACTGACTAAGAGGGTGTATGCAGGTGGGGTGGAGGGAGGGAGAGGGAGGGAAAGACCGAGGATGAGGTGGAGGGATGGAGTTGAGAGGTATATGAGGGAGGGGGGAGTGAGCTGTGGCGAGGGTAGGCAAATGGTGGGTAACAGAGAGACTTGGAGGCATTTTGTCTGCGGCCACCCTTTGTGGGATTAGGGCGTCGGGCTATAGATAGATAGACTGTATTATTTACGTGCAAATGATTGGCATAAATAGTCATGTTTTTAAGAAGGCTGCTTTTCCCCAGTTTTGAGATATGTCTTTTTTCCATAATTAGATTATGAGGTAAAGTTGTGGGGATCGGTAGCTACCGATAAATTTAAAATTAATAGCTCTGCATCTTTAATAGAAACAGATGCTGGATAAAATGCAATACAGTACAGTGTACCCCCACACAATCCGAATTCACATGATGCGAATCACCTACAATGTGAGGTCAACCCAAAAAATGCTTATTTTTATCGAATGCGAAATCTGTGAATCGAACTTCCCAACATGCGAATCAGCTGTATGATTCCAAGGAAAAAATGGACTTCCCGCCATTTCTACAAATGTTGGGCTGTACAGTGCGAGTCATCACATGAAGGCAGGTGGCTGGCAATGAGCCAGATTCAAAATGGCGGGCGGCTGGTCATCCGTTCTTGGGTAAATAAACACTTTTCCTCCATATTGCCGTGAGAACGAATGTTGTACCTCACATCTTGTGGTCCATTTTAGCATCCTATCGGTACTCACCTGTTCATCTTGGTCTCAGCTGTTGACTTTGAAGGCTTTATGGCACTTCCATGAGACCTCAGCTGTGACAGTGTAGAGTAACAATGGGGAGCTCTGCCCTGCGGGGCAAGAGTAAACACCCTGAGCACTAAATACCCACCTACTCCCTCCCTACTTAACAAGCCCAGAAGTCATTTAAATAAAGGTACATGGTGTTGTATTTCTTGTTTTATTTGTTTGTCCAGCTTAAAGTACTGTTAGACAAAGTATTAGCAGGGTAGAGTAAGCTGGAAGGGGACCCAAACACCAAGCCCTGGTTAGGCTGTCCACCATATACCATTTTTCCCATAAGTTCTTTGGTTCACACAATGCAAAATCATAGAATGCAAGAGTTTCTGCCACCCATAAACTTGCATTGTGTGAGGGTGCACTGTATTTTACATTACCGGTACGGTACCAAATTTTGATAATTTAATATATGTTAGAATACAATATAGTTTTAAGAATATTAGTCATTCCTTTGCTAAAATGTTAACTAAACTTTCCATTGTATAACAATTCTTGCGGAATTTCATACAACAGATATCATGCAACAATAAATATATATAGTGGTAGGTGGTGGCAACCATCATCCACTCACTTGATGTAGTGCTGCCTACTTTTTCCTTAGGCTTTATCAATCTTTTTCTGTGCCTGCCCTCCTCTCTTCCTATTTCTCCCATCTTTCCTGTCACTTCCTATTGCTTTTCTTTCCTTTACAGGTGGCTTTACATTGAGTGACAAGCCAAATGGTTTCCTGTAAGCCAAGAAACCATTTACAGCGCTGAGTGGTAGCCATGTAACCAAACCATACGTGTTCCCTACGTGTCAACAAATGGGTTGGTGGAGGGTTAGTGCCCCTCTCTGTAAAACATATACCCTGTAACTCAAAGTCAAATGGCCACCCCTTATGGGATTATGACGTCTGGCAATAGATAGATAGAAATATATTATATTACCCTGAAATTCCTGGAATTATAGTCAGAGTTTAAAAATTAAAGGCATTAAAAAAAAAATGGGTTTTTAAAAAAAGAAGCAAAGCATGGTTTGAACCATTTGGTTGTAGTAGTAGTAGTAGTTCTCCCAGCAGTTTGGCCAAATTGCCCGGAGGCCCTAAGAAAGGCCACTGCCGAGACTGAGTTTTCCCACAGAGCTCTCAAGGAGTGTATGTTATGTTGTTGGCACAGGCGATTGTGTCCAATGCAGTCTTCCATAATGGGGTGCTGTGTTGCATCCCGACAGGCATCAGCGATGGAGTCATCCAGCCTCTTCTGATTACTCAAGAGGGCTGGATGATGCCCACATCTCAGCCTGGCTAGGTGGATTCTGTCCTCATGAGGGAGGTAGGATTCGGAAGGGTGGATATTAGGAGCCCATGCATGCAGCTGTATCCTGCCTTTGAGTGACTGAATAAAGCGACGAGTGATTTGAGCATGGATATGCTTCTGGAAGCTGGTTTGAGGCAGGCAGGGGGAGAGAGATGACAGTTTTTGTGAATGATATCGTGTGCTGGGTGTTGTTTTGATGTTCCTTGGTGGGTGTGGATGTGCTACCATGTATTGCAGTGGATGGTGTGGGTTTGTGGAGGTTGTGGCAAGAATTTGTATTCTTTTCATGTCTAAATGATCCTTGACTTTGAGGACAGGTTTCTTGGTGTAGGTGGTCTATAGGTGTTGTAGCTGTGCAGCCTGTGATTATTTTTAGGACCTTGTTCTGAATGGTCTGTAGGGTGTTGTAGTCTGTTTCAGTGAGGTCAGAAGCCCAAGCAGGACTTGCATAGTTCATCACGGAACGTATATTTTGTTTGTATACTGTGTTGGTGGTTTCTTTGTTGTGTCCGAATGTTGTATGGGCAAGTGACAATAGGGTGTTGAGTCTTGGTGTTAATTTGTTTTAATATTTGTGTTGTTTATATAACATCAATGTATTGTATGTTACACCAAGGATTTTGTGTGTGTGTGTGTGTGTGTGTGTGGTAGGATAGGGGAGTGTTATTTATGGTGAGGTGTGGAATGTGGCTGTGTTCTGCTGTCCAGTTTGTGAGAAGTGTCACTGTAGATCATTTAGTGTGTTGAGGTAAGGTTGGAGGATGTATGTGGCTGTATTTGCATTTTGACGTGTACATGTAAGTGTTATGTTGTCTGCATAGGAAGTTTTGTGTATTTGTGGTGTGTGGGATGTGGGTATCTCATGCTTGTATAGGTTAAGGAGTGTGGGCGACAAATCGGATCCTTGGATGATGCCGTTTCTGATATTCGATGACTGACCAGCAAATGTTGCATGTACACATCTGCATGTTAAACAGTTTTTCCAGCTATCTTTTTGTGGTTGTGTGCATGTTTATGCTGAATATTTTGTTTGTGAGCTTGTGGCGGGGGATGGCATCAAAAGCTTTGATAATGTCTAGGAGTGACCAGGAGTATTCTGAATTGATGCCATCAAACTCTTTGTGTAAGGTGTGTAAGAAGAGTGTTTGTGGATTGTAGTGGCCTAAAACCATGTTGTGATAGGGCTATGGGGATGTGAGGTGTTACTGATTGTAGTACCAGTCATTCAGTGACTTTGGAGGGGGTGCAGAGGAGTGTGATGGGGCAGTGTGGGGAAGGTAACGTGGGATCTTTGTTGGGTTTGGGGATTGTGATGATAGTACCATGCTTCCAGATGTTGGGTATTATGTTGTGTGAATAGTAGTTGTTCCCTAGGCAGTCTGGCCGAACAGCCCCAAATCCCTAAGGAAGGCCACGGCCGAGACTGGGCTTTCCCACAGCTCTCAAGGAGTGTATGTTGTGTTGTTGGTGTAGGTGATTGTGTGCAGTGCAGTCTTCCATGATGTGCTTAATTGTATGGGGTGCTGTGTTACATCTTGGACAGGCATCAGCGACGGAGTCATCCAGCCACGTCTGATAACTTAAGAGGGCTGGATGATGCCCACATCTCAGCCTGGCCAGGTGGACCCTGTCCTCTTGAGGGAGATAGGATTCAGAAGGATGGATATTAGGAGGCCGTGCATGCAGCTGTGTGTTGTCTTTAAGTGACTGAATGGAGTGGCGAGTGATTTGAGTATGGATATGCTTCTGGAAGCCGGTCTGAGGCAGGTGGGGGGGAAGAGATGACAGTATTTGTATGATATCATGTGCTGGGTGTTGTTTTGATGTTCCTTGATGTGTGTGGATGTGCTGCCATGTAGTGTAGTGGATGTTTTGGGTTTGTAGAGGCTGCAGCAAGAATTTGGGTGCCTCTCATGTGTAGATGATCTTTGACTTTGAGGACTTTGGTTTCTTGGTGTAGGTGGTCTGTAGGTGTAGTAGCTGTGCGGCCTGTGATTATTTTTAGGGCCTTGTTTTGTATGGTCTGAAGAGTGTTATAGTGTGTTTTAGTGAGGTTAGGAGCCCAAGCAGGGCTTGCATAATTCATTACTGAATGTATATATTGTTTATATACTGTGGTGGTGGCTTCTTTGTTGTGTCCAAATGTTGTATGGGCAAGTGACCTCAAGGCATTGAGTCTTGGTGTTAATTTATTTTTAATGTTTGTGATGTGTTGTTTAAATGACAGTGATGTATTGTATGTTTCACCAAGGATTTTGTGTGTGTGTGTGTGGTAGGGGAGTGTTGTTTATGGCAAGGTGTGGGATGTGACTGTGCTCTGCTGTCCAGTTTGTGAGAAGGGTCACTAGATTTGGCTGGTGCTATTTTGAGTCTGTTTTTGGTGAACCATTCATGTAGTGTGTTGAGGTAAGGTTGGAGGATGTGTGCGGTTGTGTTTGTGTTTTGGTGTGTACTTGTAAGTGTTATGTCGTCTGCATAGGATATCTGTGGTGTGTGGGGTGTGGGTATGTCGTGCATGTATAGGTTAAAGAGTGTAGGGGACAAAACAGATCTTTGGGGGATGCCATTTGCGAAGTTTCTGATGTTCAAAGACTGACCAGCATAAGTTACATGTGCACATCTGCCTGCTAAGTAGTTTGCCAGCCATCTTTTTGTGTTATTGTGCATGTTTGTGTTGAATATTTTGTTTGTGAGGTTGTGGCGGGGGATGGAATAATAAGCTTTACTAATGTCTAGTGTGACAAGGAGTGTTGTGTGTGGTGGCCTAGCTGAATTCATGCCATCAAAAACTCTCTGTGTAAGGTCTGTAAGAAGAGTATTTGTGGAGTGTAGTGGCCTAAAACCATGTTGTGATGGGGCTAGGGGTGTGTGAAGTGTAACTAGTTGTAGTACCAGTCTTTCAGTGACTTTGGAGAGGGTGCAGAGGAGTGTGATGGGGTGGTTTGAGGAGGATAACGTGGGGTCTTTTTTGGGTTTGGGGATAGTGATGATAATGCCATGCTTCCAGATGCTGGGTATTATGTTGTGTGAGTAGCTGTAGTTTGATATGTTGGTGAATGCTTGTATGCCTTGTGGTTCAAGGTGTTTAATGTGTGTGTTGCTTATGTTGTCTGGTCCATGGGCAGATGAGTGCTTAAGGTTGCTATTGATGTGCTTTGCCTGTTGTAAGTGAAGCATTTGATGTTTGGGTCTGCGGGGAACTGTCTCTTGCATCAGATAACACATAGGTTGTCGTGATAATGATTTAGATGACTGACATGTGAAAGGTGATTGATAGAGTGTTTGCTTTTTGTTTGTTTGAGGGTATGGTGTCTGTTGTTCTGATGACAGCATGTGATTGTGTTGTGTTGCTGCTGGAGAGTACGATGCTGTTTAGTGTTTTGTAGAGTTTGCTGGTGTTTGTTGTGTGATCAAGTGTTTGGAGATAATTATTTCAGTTTAGTGTTTGCTGTTCTGATATTTTATCATTTATTTGTGTGTTGAGTTCTTGTATTTGTTGCACAGTGTCTTGTGTATGGGATGTTGGGGAGTGTTGTAGTGTTTCGAGTTGACTGATGAGGCCTTGAATTTCTGGTGTGAAGTTGTGATTGTCTCTCTTTCTGTTGCCTCTAGGGATGTGTCTTTTGTCTGCATTTTGAATAATTCTATTGAAAGTGTGCATAGTGGTGTTGATGGTTGCGATGGGTGTACTGTTTAATGTTTCATTGTGTTGTTCTGACTCAGTTGTGAAGGCCTCCCAGTTGACTGTCTTATAATTAGTGTATGTGTGTCTGTTGCCAGCTGGGGTGATTCTGGTTTTGGTAGTAATGATGAATGGGAGGTGGTGAGAGGCAAGGATTTTGACTACTGTCCAGGATGTTGTGGGGACGACGTTTGGGGAGCAAAAGGTGATGTATGGGGATGATGGGAGGAGGAGGGCTTTCGTGTGGGATATGTGTATGTTGATAGAGATTGTTGAGGATAAAAAGATTATATATCTGTTTGGGATTGTTGTACCAGCCCTCTGTCTGTGTCAGGGTTGTTGACATACCAGGTTGACACCTTGGCATTGAAATCACCACCCAGGATAATGTTGGGTATGTTAGTGATGTGGTGTATTTGAGGAGAGTAATTGTGTTGTACTGTGGGGGATGATTGGATGGAATGTATGTATTGGCGATTGTTTTGTGTGATTTGTTGCCAGTGCGTGTTTTAACTGATTGTATTTCTGTTGTGGTGTCATATTGGGGGAGAAGTGAGTTTGTGTGTAGTAGTATCTGAAAAGTTGATGGATTGGTGTACCGGGGTGATGAGTCCACCACCACCTCCGTCGGCCTCGTCTTGTCTGATGGTGGTGAAATTATGAAATGTAGGTGTTTTTTGTGTTCTGCGTAGTTTTGTTTCATGTGAGATGGCAGTGTGTATGTTTTGTTGTTTGATGAATTGTGAATTCTTGTTTTTTTGTTTTTACACCATCTATGTTTATTTGACGAATGTTAATGTTGTGTGTACGAAAAGTGTTGGGTGCTGCAGCACAAGGGGGAAGTGGAGGTGTGGGTGGTGGGGAACAGGTAGAAAAAGGTTGTGATAGAGATAAGGGTTTGGGTGGATTAGATTGGGAGGGGTTGGGAGATTGGATGGTGTGGGAAGAATCAGTAGGCTGAGGAGGTGCGGAGAAAGTAGGAGAGGGGCTGGTGGGGGGGTTAGAGGGTGGAGGGAAGGAACATAAGGAGCAGGTCCAGGTGTTTGTGTAATGTTCTCTGGATGCAAGTGTTGTGCAGGTGAAATGGGTCCAGTTCTTGCAGGAATTGCACTGAATTGAACTCTGTCTGTCGACTCGAGGTGATGGGTTTTGAGCATGTTGGACATATGTGTTTGTTGATGGGTTCTGAATCGCTTTCAGTGTCACTGACTAGAAGAAGTCTTTGAGAAATTACCACCAGAAAGTCATTTCTCGGTGTGGAAAAAAGTGTTGTTGTGTGTGTGTTGTGTTGGGAGATGTTCTTTAAACCACTTGGTTTAAACCAATCCACCCAGCAGTACTATATTACAGAAAGCCACTTGAACACCCCAACATCGTGTTTACTGCTGATCCCACCAATGAGACAGGCTGTCAACACACCAAACAAAAATGTACACAATTTAAAAACAATAAATAGCAGTGGAGGCCTAACTGGAGGCATTAAAATAACTGGAGGGCTTCACTTAAGTAACCCTCAGTGATTATAACCTACCTCAGAGTATGCAAACTAAAATATGCATGAGATGAAACTTGTGCCAAAACAGTATTGTGCTTTAAAAGCATTCGTTAATCTTGGTGCATTCGATAATCATCATTCGACTCTGCAATGGCGAAGGTAGGTACAATCAGAAAGCAAATCTCTGTATACATTACACAAGAGATATCCATTAAAATATGATGCAGGTTCCTAAAACAATGCTTAGCAATTAAATTAAAACACTTCATATACCATAAAATGTAAGATATGGTATACAGAGTACAGCGTGATGTACAGTAATTGAACCCCCAATTTACAAACATTTTGAAGAGGCCACTATATATGCTAATCTGTAAAAAATAAAGGATCCTTCAACACGTCATTCCAATAGGAAATTTGGAAATATTGCACTGCATCACCCGTCATATTTTAATCCTGAAAACTCTTTAGTGAACTTGATATTGGACTTCTGTGCCTGTAGTAATTAATTATAATGAGATTTTAACCAGCCCTTAATTAGGTGGCTGTCAGAACCAGTGTCACTGAGATATCCTCCATAACACCAACTATTCATGGATCATTTCATACTTTTAGACCTACAGTAATGGATACTGGGTCCTACATACCGTATTTTAGACTTTGTCTTAACTTCTGAGTCTAATAGGGTGAGTATGGGGGCAGGGTAGCTCAGTGGTAGAGCACCAGACTCAAGACCAAATAGTCAATAGTTTGTGCCCTGCCCAGGTAGCTTCTATGCTAGGAGAGGTAGCGCTCTCCCGTCACCGAGCAGGGCTACATGATCTATCAAGGTCTAGCTTGGGGTTTCCCCATATAAAACATTAAAAAAATAAATAAAAATTGGAGTAGGTAATGTTGTGGTTTTGGGACCTTTTCCTGGCAGTGGGCATTGTCCAGTGATATTTTATTTTTACTTCCTGTCAGGTGTTGAAAGAACTGGCAGTGATGACGCTCCAAGACCTCTCACTAAATGGCAAGTTCTTGAGATTAAAGTCGATACATGTAGTATCTCCTGAATTGATCGGTATGTTCAAACTGCCTCCAGCCTCCCTACCCCAAAACTTAAACCCCCCCCCCTCAAGAGCATTGAAAATAACTAGAAAAACTGCCTGGCAGAGAGCTGTGTAGACAGTTGCATAGTAGGAATGCCCCTGAAACTTCATGGACTTTTGCATTGTACATCCCCATTCATTGATAGATATCACAACCAGTTTTTGCACTCATAGGTAGATTTTGAAAGTTCATTGGTTAACAAGCTAAAATATTCCTCAGAGCCATTCCATGTTTATATTAGACCCAAAAAGTATGTGTCCTGTCATTAGGTCGCATGCAGCTGGACTATGGTGAAGTAACAGGTGACTGCTGTGATGGCAGAGTTGTCTTTGGACAGCTTCTGTTCAGTCTGCACAACACAAGACCTCATCTTTCCTTATCTGCATAAAATTTCTGGTGGGATTACCCGATCCCATAAAACAACTACAGTAATCCCTCAGTTATCTGGATGTCCATTATCTGAACATTTTAGGAATAGAAGGAGGGAAGGACAGGAGGAAGTAGTCCATACAACGAAGGTAGAAAAGTTGCAAGAGCATGTTAAAAAGACAGAATATAAGAGAGAAGTGGAGGAGCGATTGGGTAAATATGAAATGGAGCAGATGAGGGATGTGGAAGGTGTGTGCAAGATATTCACAGACGAAGTCTGTGCAGCATGTGAGGCGGAGTGTGGGGTGAAAAGAAGATGTAAGGGGATGCAAGGAACAACTTGGTGGAATGAAGAGGTGAGACAAGCTCTGGTGCCAGAATAAGAAAGCATATAGTGAGGCAGGGGCGTGGAGGAAATTGAGAGACGAAAGATAGAGGTATGTGTAGAGAGGAAGAGAGAGGTGAAAAGATTAGTAAGAGAGAGAAAGAAGGGAGTGGATGGGGAATTTGGAAGGAATTTGAGTGTAAACTGGAGGGAGTGTAAGAAAATGTTCTGGATAGTGGTAAAGAGAGTTAGACAGGGTGATAAATAAGTTAGTAGAGGAGTGAAAGATAAAAATGGTAAATTGATAGTGGAGAAGGGAGAAAAAGTGAGCTGATGGAGAGAACATTTTAAGGAACTGTTAAACAGGGAATGAACGTAATGCAAGTATAAGTAGCTGGGGAGAAAGAGGGAGGTGAGAAAGGAGGAAGAGATCAGTAGGATGGAAGTAGTGGAAATAATGAAGAAAGTCAAAATGGGGAAAGCCCCCTGAATTGATGGTGTGTTTGGTGAAATGCTGAAGCATGGAGGAGAGATGGTTGTAGAATGGAAATGGAAGATGTGCGGATTGGCCTGGGTGGAAGGTAAAATTCCTGGGGACTGGAAGTCAGATATAATTATTCTCCTCTACAAAGGAAAGGGGAAAAAGAAGTGTGTGGTAATCATAGGGGCATTTGTCTTCTTTGTGTATTAGGAAAAGTTTATGATAGGATACTTATTGACAGAGGTTGGGAAATAACAGAGGAATTAGTCAGTGAAGAACAGGAGGTTTTAGAGAGGGAAAGGGTGGTTATGCTTTTAGTGGAAAAGTTTTTAGAGAAGAGAAAGAAGTTGTATGTGGCCTTCATGGGTTTGGAGTAAGCGTATGACGGAGTGGATAGACAAGAAATGTGGAAAATATTAAGAATATATTGAGTAAATAGGAAGTTGTTGAATGTCGTGAAGAGTATGTACGAGCATGCTAAGGCTGCTATGTGTGTGGATAGTGAAGTGAGTGAATTTTTCTGTCTGAATATTGGATTGAAACAGGGATGTGTCATGTACCCATGGTTGTTCAGTCTGTATATGGATGGGGTTATAAAAGAGGTAGAAGGTAGGGTAGTGGATGTTGGAATGGCTTTAGCCCCTGTGTGGCTGACCATATTTAATTTGTTGGGACCCACAGGCCGACCCCGGGGCCAGTTTTTGAAGTTCGAATTCTTTTTTTTTTCCCCCTTGCAAAATTGAAGAACAATGTCAACTTCACCTTGCAGTGCAATTTTGAGCTTCCTAGACCCATCCTGAGCCATGCAATCGAATGCAGAAGTTGCACAAATTTAGGCAGCTGGTACTGGTCTATCTATCTATCTATTGCCAAACGCCTCAATCCCGCATGGGGTGTACACAAACAAATAGCCTCCACGTCGCTCTGTCCCCTGCCATTTCACTACCCCGCTCCCAACTCATCCCCCCCCCCCTCCGCTATCATGATGTACCTTTCCACTCCATCCCTCCATCTCATCCTCGGCCTCCCCCTCCCTCTCACCCCCTCCGCCTTACTCACATACACTCTCCTTGTCAGTCTTTCACTCTCCATCCTCTCCACATGCCCAAACCACCTTAACGTGTTTCTTTTCTCCTAATGCTTCCTATCACACCCACATCCACACCACAATGCTCCTTCACTTCTTCATTTGTTAGTCTGTTTCTCCATGTGACTCCACATGCTCCTCTCAAATAACTCATTTCCACTGCTCTCACTCTTGACTTCTGTCCTTCCAACAGGGTCCAAGCTTCACTTCCATATGTTAGAGTTGGTATCACAATACTGTTATGTAACAACTTTTTCACTTCCATGCTCACCTCCCTGTTTCTTATCACTGCTTTCAACGAACCAGCAACCTTCCTTCCTTGCTGCACTCTTTCAAGCACTTCACCCTCCAGACTTCCATCCTTACTCATCACACTACCCAAGTACTTAAATGCACTCACATTCTCCATATCCTTCCCATCCAGTCTCACTGTACATTCACTGGCTTCACTTACTCTTCCCTACATTCACCTTTAGATTCCGTTTCTTACACACTCTCCCAAACTCATCTACCAAGCCTTGTAGCTCCCCTTCGTCTTCGCTCAACAACACAGTATCATCTGCAAACAACAGTACTGGGAGTTTCCAAACACTGCCCTCTCTCACTAGAGCCACTCCAGCATCCACTCCCCGACCTTGTATCTCTTTTATAACCCCATCCATGTACAGATTGAACAACCATGGAGACATGACACATCCTTGTTTCAATCCAACCTTCAAATGGAAAGATTCACTCAGTTTGCCATCCACACGCACTGCAGCCTTAGCACCCTCATACATACTCTTCACTGCCTTCAACAACTTCCCATCCACTCCATATATTCTTAATACTTTCCACAGTCCTTGTCTATCCACCCTGTCATATGCTTTCTCCA
>JAGKTI010024216.1:0-14477 GCA_018397915.1 Birgus latro | reverse complement strand
GCTCTAAGGTCCATTCCTGCAGCTGTCTAATTACTTCCCATACCTTTTTTAACTCCTGGACATTCCTCTCCGCCGTTTTCTCTACTCCTGCTATTCTTGTTTGGTTCAGCTTATCACTTCCGTTATTTACATCACCATTGGTGAAGCCCTGAAATTCCCCCTTGCCAGTTGTAAACAATCTTCTGCCTCTCTCCGCTATGATTCAAACATATGGAGACTTTTTTTTTTCTTTTCTGTATCTTCTATTTTATGGCCGAAGCCTGCGTTTTTTTAAAACTAATATCCGACGGGACCACCACTCCCACTCTCAACCACATAATCACAATAGGTTGGTCTCCTTTTCGCTGCTGATTCAGCGGTTATTTTCCCTGAGATGAAGGTAAAGTCCCAGAGGATTGGAAGTCAGGTATAATTACCCCCTGTACAAAGGAAAAAGGGAAAGTGTGGTAATCAGAGAGGCATTTGTTTTCTTAGTTTAACAGGAAAAGTATATGGTAGGATACTTACTGGCAGAGTTGGGGAAATATCCATCTATCCACCATCCAGTCCTACGTTGCCCCATGAGGAGCGTAAGAGGGAAATAACAGAGGAAATAGTTGGAGAACAGGGAGGTTTTAGGAAGGGAAGAGGTTGTGTTGATCCGATATTCATTCTTAGGTCTTTAGTGGAAAAGTTTCTTGAGAAGGGAAAGACACTGTATGTGGCGTTCATGGATTTGGAGAAAGCATTTGACAGGGTTGATAGACAAGGATTGTGGAAAGTATTAAGAATATATAAAGTAAAGGGGAAGTTGTTGAATGCCGTGAAGAGTATGTGTGAGGGTGCAAAGGCTGCAGTGTGTGCACAGTGAACTGAGTGAATTTTTCTATTTAAAGGTTGGATTGAAACAGGGATGTGTCATGTCTCCATGACTGTTCATCTGTATATGGATGGGGTTATAAAAGAGATACAAGGTAGGGCAGTGGATGCTGGAGTGGCCCTAATGAAAAAGGGCAGTGTGTGGAAACTCCCTGTACTGTTGTTTGCAGATGATACCATGTTGTTAAGTGAAGATGAAGGGGAGCTGCAAGACTTGGTGAATGAGTCTGAGAGTGTGTGCAAGAGATGGAATCTAAAGGCGAATGTAGGGAAGGGTAAAGTTATGGTCTTCGAGAGAAATGAAGTCACTGAATGTACGGTGAGGTTGGATGATGAAGAAATGGAAAATGTGAGTGTATTTGAGAATCTGGGTAGTGTGATGAGTAAGGATAGAAGTTTACCAGGTGCACTGCTTGAAAGGGTACAACAAGGAAGAAAGATTGCTAGTTCTTTGAAAGCAGTGATAAGAAATAGGGAAGCCAGCATGGAAGTGAAAAAGTTACTGCATGACAGTACTGTGATACCAAGTGAAGCTTAGACCTTGTTGGAGGGACACAGGTCAAGAGTGAGAGCAGTGGCAATGAGTTATCTGAGAGGAGCATGTAAAGTCACATGGAGAGACTCACTGACAAAGTGATATGCACTGTAGTGTGGATGTAGATGTGATAGGAAGCATTAGGAAAAACAAACTGAGGTGGCTTGGCCATGTGGAGAGGATGGAGAGCAAAAGACTGACAAGGAGAGTGTGTGGGAGTGAGGTGGAGACGGAGGGGGAGGCTAAGGATGAGACGGAGGGATAGGGTAGAGAGGTATATGAGAGAGAGGGGGTGTGAGCTGGGAGTAGAGCTAGGAAATGGCACAGGACAGGGTGACATGGAGGCAGTAGCAGCAAAAAGGGGGGGCATGGTGGGACAAATGGCCCCCAGTCAGAATCTTTGCCCACCCAGTTGCCCCCCAGTCAGATCCAGTAAAACTAAAAAATAATAATAATAATAATAGTAATAAAAAAATAAAAGCAATACAAGAAGGAAAATGACCAGGAAAGACCACTAATATGTCTCTACAATCACAAAATAAATAGATTTGGAAAAGTTAATTGAGAGGTATTATGATAGAGAAGAGGTTATCCCTGTTTTGCCCATTATGGTCAGCCACTCTAGGTCGTGGCATCATCAAGTTTCTTAGTCAGCGTATGGTCTTGGACCAGTATGCATAAAACCTTCTAAAACCTCCTCCTAAAGTAACTTCTAAATGCCTCAACCCACTCCTTGCTGCAAGCTAGGCTTAAGACCTATACATAAAGCCCCACATAGACCCCATCAGGGGCCCTAAGGCAGGCCCCTGGACCCAACCCGATTTTGCTTGTGCTTAGAGCTCCGCGCGAATACATATTTGCCCCCCCAATATCTTCCCTTGCCCTCTATTTGCCCCCCACCTTTGAAAATCCTGGTGCCGCTACTGCATGGAGGCGATTTGTTTGTGGCCACCCCTTACGGGATTAAGGCATCTGGCAATAGATAGATAAATAGACCTTCACGTTGCTATTGTTCATTTTCTTCTCATGTTCAGCAATATGTATACCCCTCCTCTTCAATACATTTTGTACACATATTTCTTTGTGCATCTCCTCCCAGAATGAATGATATGTCCATTACCCCCTTCCCCATCCTCCAGGGATGTCACTTTGTGCTCTCCCCATTGCTGTAACGCCGTGTGGCAGCTGTTGATACGATGGAGTTCATTTTGAGTGTTTTGTCGACCCTGTCCTTCTTCATACTTTGCTGGCTTCCTTTCTTCTGTTGGCAAGTGTCTCAATGACACTTTCATGTGCCAAATGCATCAGGAATGGTCTATGCCTGTACGAAGGATGGAGCGTGAGTCAGGCAGAGGCAGAGGTATAGTACAGTATCACTTCCTGTGCCACTGGACCAACAGGGAATTTATGCCACTATCCACATGGGACTTACTACATCAAGAAATCCTCCAGCTACTCTCTGGCGAGTATATTCTCCCTAATGTCTTATGTTTTTATCATGCATACCTCACACATCTCTCTCCTCACCCTTGGTTAGGTCTGCCTATCCTCTTTCTCTCTGCCTCTGGGTGTCAGGTATACAGTGTCACTCTAGACAGGACTTCTGAGTATGAGCCACCCAATTTTATCCCCTTTTGTGTATCAGAGGGCTTCCCACATTTAAAAAGAAAGAAAAACAAATTTATTTACAATTGTGATATTACTGATATAAACAAAAATAAAATAAAAAAAATAAATCATCCAATCATCATCCAATACAACAAATATATAAAATCAATACATAAAGGCAGCTGAAATATTGTTCATAACATCAACTGAAAGAAAAATAAACAAAACATTTCATGTCTGAAAGGACCTAAGTTTGTACAAGGGAAAAAGAACATATTTAATCTTCCAGCTTTAGAAGTCAATCAACCAGCACATTTCTACCATAAAGTTGAATATTGTGGACGAACTAACAGTTCCATAGGTTTAGGTTTTTAATACAGTATTTGTTCTCTACTAAACAAATGAATTTGCAAATATTCTACTGTACCATCACTAGAGTAATGATGAAATGTGTACATGATCGTGACAATAGCACGAAAGTTTTGTTATGGGTGAAAACATTAACATAAAGCACCATTTACTCAGCTGAGCACCACCAGGCCTGACAGGTATGTACAGCCATGAGCAAAATTTTGATGTCACAACCAGCTGGGTCTATGGGTGGTGTTACATAAACTATTTTTGTCATAGCAATATGAATTACTCAAGACAGTATGGCAATGAAGAATATTCTGTTGTTTGGGAAGGAATAAGAAGTATAAGAAACAGTGCTCAATGGTGGGAGAAAACTGATGGTTACCTTTTGGTCATGGCTGTAAACACGTGCTGCTGAACTGGCGCTTGTCACATCCTCACATCAACCCAATACACTGCTCCACTGACTGCTAAACACATTACAATGACATGCTACCATGCTACTTACAGTATTCATGGGTGTTTTTCTATGCCGGAAGAGTTATACAGTATAGTTAAGAAGTTTTATAGGGGGTCAGACCCCCATGGGGGGGTTGGGAAGGGTACTACATCACTATCTGTCAGTAATTCAACTAATGGCACCTGTTGGCAGCTTTATGCCAGATACGAGAGAGTTTACTGTAAAGGTACAATATACTGGACAAAACAAAATACTGTACCCTGATAAAAAGCACACTCTTCAAATGCGTACTGTACCTGTATTATGCCAACAAAACCATCAGCTGGAGAACCATCACCCAACAAACTGTCAGCAGGCTCAACAATCAGAGCAAATGTTACAACTGTCTATTACTGCACTCTCCCATGTGGTGTAATTAGTATTCCAGTCATTAAACCCTTCAATCTAGTGGCATCTTTTGGTGATTTGTTCTTCCTACTCAGGGAAGAGTGAGACTGGTCACTCTCATCTTAAATGTCAGGACCAACTTGCCTGGCCCCGGGCTCCTACGCTCCTCATGGGGCAATGTAGGATTGAATGATGGATGGATGGATGGACCTCGACAGTTTTACTCATTAAAGAAAGACCTACTTTACCAAAGGGGTTTATTTATTTTTTCTTTTTTTATGCATAAAAGAAGGAACCAAAGGTCAGAAACCTGCAAGCTTGGTCCTTCCAAGAAAAAATAAATACAAACTAACAAGGAGCCAAATTCAAGATCTGTTCATTCTGAGATGCCTGGACATATAGCATTTAAATGACTGGAGGTCATAGGCAGTAAGAAATGCAAACAGAGGGAGACAAAGCCAGAGATGACCTGTTGCAGACATGAAGGAATAAGAGCAATGGTTAACTCATGCAGAGATGAACAGAAAAGGGATGAAAGTCTGCTGCTACACAAGGTGCTATGCACCTGCCATATTGGTGAAGGGATCCAAGCAGACAGTTCAGAGGAGCAGTGACCACTGAAGCAGTGACAGAGAAGAGATAAAGATGCAACAGTTCAGTGAAGAGACAAAGGTTGAAGGCAGCCAGTAAAAGGAGGAGAGTTAATGAGATAAATACCCTTTAAATCCATTGCACTGAGAAAAGCTGTATGTGGGGAGCCTCCCCACACATGAACTGTCCTTTACACTGGGGTAAATAAAAACCCTGTATAAAGTCGACAACTGTGCATGGGTAGCAATAGCACAGAGTCAGCTTAGCACACCTAATCTCTTGGAATCAGATTTTACAAGTGAGGCAATACAATCTTTCCAAGACGAATCCCAAGAGAATGAAATCCAAAGTATGAACAAAGATGATGCAGGATTGAATTGGATATTGATAAAAATTAGAGAATACTCCTGCATAAGATTTTGACAGACCAAAAGATGTAAGAACTAATATTTTGATGCATTAAAAACAAGATTAATTTTACTCCAATCAGAGATATAAGCCAAGTCTGACATCAGGTGTTCCACAACCACATACCTGTTTCTTTACTTGACTGCTGAGATGGATGCTGCAAGAGGTGAATTGAAAGGTGAAAGATGGTCATCATCGTATGAGTGGACATGGTTAGATGTAATGTACAGCTTAAAAGATCATTGCTGAATAGAAGGAAGAGAGTTGGTGACAGGACAAAACCCTGAGGAGCACCAACACTGATGGCTCTAAAAGTGAATGGTGACTGTCTACAACAGCAACCACAGAACATCCAGAAAGGAAGCTGAAGATGAAGGCACAGATAGAAGGACAGGAAGTCCGGAAAGTAAAGATTTATGCCTGACTCGATCGAAAGCCTCTGGAGTGTCAAGAAGAACGGCAAAAATTTCACCAGGTCCTGAAAGGAAGACGACCAGGAGTCTGAAAGGACAGTGAGAAGATAGCCAGAGGAGCATCCCTAGAGGAACCCACACTTGTGATCGGAAAAAAGGTTCTAATGGGAAGGTGCTCTATATTTTATTATTAAGAATACTCTCGAAAACTTTAGGAAGACTGGAGGTTAAAGCAACTCGGTGGCAGTTAGAAGGCTGGGAATGGTCACCCTTCTTTGGGGCAGGCTGAATAAGAGCCCATTTCCAGCAAGAAGGAAAGGCGTAAGTCAACAGACAAAAGCAAAGAGAACACTTCAAGCAAGAAGAAAAAGTAAAAGTCAACAGACAAAGGCAAAGAGCACACATCCAGCATGAAGGAAAGGTACAAGTCAACAAACAAAGGCAGCATATTTCCAGCTAGAAGAAAAAGTACAAGTCAACAGACAAAGGCAAAGGGCACATTTCCAAAAGAAGGAAAAGAACAAGTCAACAGACAAAGGCAAACAGCATATTTCCAGCAAGAAGGAAAGGTACAAGTCAACAGACAAGGGCAAAAGAGTTTACATAGGCAGGATGTAAGCACAGAAGCACCATTCTTGAGGGAAACAGGAGGGACCCAATCAGGTCAATATGCTTTTTCAGTATTGAGGCCAGTGAGGGCAGAAGGTACATCATAAGAAGAAATTCTAATGACAATCAGGAGGAAGTCACAGGGGTAAGTGATGGAAGAACATCAATGGAAGAACATCTGAGCAAAGAGTGCTTTTTCAGTAGAAGTAACAGCTACAGAGAAATCTGAGAGGAAAAGAGGAGGGAAGGATGAGGTAAAGTTGTAAGAGAGGTTTTTGGCAAGGTGCCTGAAGGAGTGGGAAGAATTTGAGTCAGAGAGTTCAGAGCAGACAACAAACTTAGCATGGTTCCAGGCAGATATATATGAGGGATGAGATTCAGGGTGGGTTGGCTTCAGTACCTTTGTAGGCCTTCTCCTTGTTGTGGACAGCATTAGTTACAGGATAAAAGAATGTATGCTTCCATGCCCGAAAGAATAACTTCAATAATGTGCAATGCACTCTCAATTATGGAAGCAATAATCATTCCAGGGGAAACTGAAGAGCACTGCTTGAGGGCCTCCCAATCAGCAGCTCCAAAGTGCCACAGCAGCCACACTTGGGAGAGTCCACAAGTCTAACTGGAGTGATAGGACAGGTTAAGGTAGCAAGGTTATGATTGGAGGAGCCCAATGCAAGGAAGACAAAAGATTTACAAAGTAAGCAGAAAGATTAGTGTATGAAAGAGGTCAAGTATGTCAGAACTCTCTCCAAGATGGTTAGGGATACAGGTAGAGTGCTGTATAAACTGTTCTAAATCACTGACCCCTTTGCGCCCAGACACACATCATGTTGTCAACTTCTCAATCCCAGGCCCTCCTGTCTGCATCCATGTGCCATGTGTACTTACCACAAGCCGCCACCCTTCCTCTTCATCAGACTCTGTATCATCTAATAACTCACTATGCCTCACAGAGTAAGAAGAGAGTGAATGAGGAAATTGGAAGAAATTTGAGTGCAAAGTGGAGGGAATGTAAGAAAATGTTCTGGAAGGAGGTAAAGAGAGCTAGACAGGGTGCCAACAAAGTCAGTGGGGGTGTGAAAGATAAAAATGGTAGATTAATAGGGAGAAAAAGTAAACAGATGGAGAGAACACTTTAATGAACTGTTGAACATAGAGAAAGAAAGTAATGCAAGTATAAGTGGTTGGGGAATGGTGGGGAGAAGGAGGGTTGTGAGAAGAGAGGAAGAAATCAGTAGGATGGAAGTGATGGAAGCAATGAAGAAAGTTAAAATGGGGAAAGCTCCAGGAATTGATGGCGTGTGTGGTGAAATGCTGAAGCATGGGGGAGAGACAGTAATAGAATGGATGTGGAAGGTGTGCAGATTGGCTTGGGAGGAGGGTAGAGACCCTGAGGATTGGAAGTCGGGTATAATTATTCCTCTGTAAAAAGGAAAAGGGGAAAAAGCAGTGTGTGGTAATCATAGGGGCATTTGCCTTCTCAGGAAAAGTATATGGTATGATACTTATTGAAAGAGTTAGGGAAATAACAAAGGAATTAGTTGGAGAAAAACAAGCAGGTTTTAGGAAGGGAAGAGGTTGTGGAGACCAGATATTCATTCTTAGATCCTTAGTAGAAAAGTTTGTATGCAGCCTTCATGGATCTGGAGAAAGCATATGACAGGGTGGATAAACAAGGATTGTGGAAGGTATTAAGAATATATGGAGTGGATGGGAAGTTGTTGAAGGCAGTGAAGAGTATGTATGAGGGTGCTAAGGCTGCAGTGTGTGTGGATGGCAAACTGAGTGAATCTTTCCATTTGAAGGCTGGATTGAAACAAGGATGTGTCAAGTCTCCATGGTTGTTTAATCTGTACATGGATGGGGTTATAAAAGATATACAAGGTCGGGCAGTGGATGTTGGAACGGCCCTTGTGAGAAAGGGCAGTGTTTGGAAACTCCCTGTACTGTTGTTTGCAGATGATAATGTGTTGTTGAGCGTAGACGAAGGGGAGCTGCAAGGCTTGGTAGATGAGTTTGGGAGAGTGTGTAAGAAACGGAATCTAAAGGTCAATGTAGGGAAGAGTAAAGTGATGGTCTTCGAGAGAAGTGAAGCCAGTGAATGTACAGTGAGACTGGATGGGAAGGACATGGAGAATGTAAGTGCATTTAAGTACTTGGGTAGTGTGATGAGTAAGGATGGAAGTCTGGAGGGTGAAGTGCTTGAAAGGGTGCAGCAGGGAAGGAAGGTTGCTGGTTCGTTGAAAGCAGTGATAAGAAACACAGAGGTGAGCATGGAAGTGAAAAAGTTGTTACATGACAGTACAGTAAGACCTCACTATAACGGACTAATTGGGGCCCAAGCCAGTCCAAAAATTGCAAAATTCCGATAAAAGTGACATCCTGACTTACCCCTGCTAATCCGGACTTTTTCCAATACATCAGACATTAGTCTGGATTGCATCAGTGGTTTTCACCACCACTGCAGTATTGTACTGTGTTATACCTTCACTACATTAATCAAATGGCATAATAATAGTGTACTGTGACCTGAAAAACATGTCATTTACTTGTCTTATTGTGGTGAACATAGCTGAAGTGGTCAGGCAGTCTGGATTGCTTTCTGGCTTTATCGGACTTTTTCCGATATATAGGAGTTTAGTCCCGTAGCTCCTCGAGTCCGATAAAAGCGAATTCCGGTCTATTGAAGTCCGTTATATCGAGGTTTTACTGTATTGTGATACCAACTCTAACATATGGAAGTGAAGCTTGGACCCTGTTGGAAGGACAGAAGTCAAGAGTGAGACCAGTGGAAATGAGTTATTTGAGCGGTGCATGTGGAGTCACATGGAGACAGACTAACAAATGAGGAAGTGAAGGAGCATTGTGGTGTGGTTGTGGACATGTTAGGAAACGTTAGGAGACACACGTTAAGGTGGTTTGGGCATGTGGAGAGGATGGAGAGTGAAAGACTGACGAGGAGAGTGTATGTGATAGAGGTGGAGGGGGCGAGAGGAAGGGGAGGCCGAGGATGAGATGGAGGGATGGAGTGGAGAGGTATATGAGAGAGAGGGATAGTGAAATGGCGGGGGACAGAGCGACATGGAGGCGATTTGTTTGTGGCCACCCCGTGAGGGATTGAGGCATCTGGCAATAGATAGATAGACTCACAGACAAATCACTGACAGATGTATCACTGCAACCTGAATGACATGGCACATACACACCATCTGAACTATCCCCACTAGACTCGGTCACAGCGACATAGGGTGGTATTGTATAACTGCCAACAACAGGCACAAATAAATGGCGAGAGAAGGAGAGAAAAAAGTCATCTAGTCCTGCTTCATGCGATGTTACTGGCTGAGGCAACTCTCGAAGTGGCTGGGCATCCCTATCTCTTTTTCATGATTAGTTACTGTAGTTACTAGGTAAAGCTTTCTGAGCTTCAGTGGCCTAAACAAGACTCAGAAAACTATAGAAAACACTCCCACACCAATGTACCACTGAGTGAAAAGCACTGAGAAAACAATGATATACTGTACTGTACAGTAATAGGACGTACAGGTGTACGTTGTTGTGAACACACTCATTGGATACAGCACAGATATGAACACGTATAACTGGGTGCAAAGGGGTTATGAATAGTAAAGATGTGGGCTTGTTCACCAGGTGGATCAGTGAGTGAAGAGGAGAGCCAAGGGCAGTGGTGGACATAGAAATCAACTAGACTGAAGATTCCAGAGAAAGGAAAAATTTTACAGAATATGTTCCATCTCAGCAGTAAGATAGTCAAAGAATTTTTCATATTCAGTAGAACTGGGGGATAAGTACACAGCACAGATAAATATGGTCATAGAATGACTGGATGGCCAAAGCCAAAGAGCAGAGATTTCAGAAGATTCAAGTTCAGGATTATGAGTGCAAGATATGTTATTGAGTACATACACACAACAGCCACCTTTGGCTCTGAAGTGAGTATTAAGAAAGTAGGAGGACATAGAGAAGGGTTTTCTATCAGTCACCTCAGACAGCTGAGTCCCAGAGACTGACACTGGGTGTTGAGATGACAATTTACCAAATTTAGAATATGAAGTGTGGTGTGTCATGTGAATGCAGTTTTGTATTGACAGCCAGAGGAAATTCCATAAGAGAGTATGATGGCAAACTCTGTGTTACTGAAACACTGAAAAAGTTCAGTAAAAGGTGATGGTCTAAAGCTACACCTGATGGTTGTTGATGAAATGGGAACTCCCACTCTCCCTGTCTTCCAATCCCCAGACTTTGAAATGTCATCACAAAGGTGAGTAACACTGTCTGGTGGTACCATGAATATATTTATCATATTCAAGGGGTCAATTCAAGACATTCCACTAACAGTTAAGCCCTTCACACCCGATCTTGTCTCAATTAGGTCCGTTACAGTCAATTTAATTTCACATACGATACTGTGCTATTATATCAATTCACAACCACTTCATCAATTTAAGTCCATGATAGATATTTTAGGTTTAACAAGGTTAAATCAGGTTCAGCTACAGCCATTCGATTCATTATCATCATCCGGACCTCCTTTCCCACCCTAGGGTAGGGTGAGGAGTAGCAATGTCCAGACAGCCTAGGTTTGCCCAGTCCAATGAGCCACACTTCCATTCACTCTTCATTCAAGCCCCCAGAATCCTGGCCCTATCTGATACACCAAAAACTTTCACCACATTCTGTAGCTTCACATAAATGTATCCGATACAGTCAATCTGGACACTGTCAAGTTAAAAGGGGGTGCCAAATCCCTGATCATGCACTTCTTCTCACAACATTAATCCAGCCAGCTCGATCTCGTCAGTTCCCTAGCCTCACTGATTTCCGTACCTCTCTTCCTCACACAATCATCCACCATATCCCTCCACCTTCTCCTTGGCCTAACTCGCCTCCTTCCTCCTTCAATTTCACTCAGATATACCTTTTTCACCACTCTATTGTTATCCATTCTCTCCACATGACCATACCATCTCAGTACACTCTCTTCGTTTCTAGTGTCCACAAACTTTCCCACTCTGCATCTTTCACAAATCACATGACTTCATATCCTATCTGCTCTCTCTACTCCACCTACATTCCTCAGCAGTCCCATCTCCACTGTTCTCTCTCTTGGCTTTTCATTTTCATGTCACACCAGTCTAACATCCATATGTTAAAGTTGGCACTAACACTGCTTAATGTAAGCCACGTGCAGATACAACACTCAAGCCTCTGTTTCATATCAAGGCCTTCATAGCACCAGCTACTGTACTTCTTTGTGTCCCTCTACTTTCCACTTCTTTTGCACTTTTTCCCACTTTTCTATCGCAGTACCCAGGTATCTGAACTCTCTCACCAATTCCAGTCTCTCCCCATTCACTGTAACATCATACTCTGAGTCACCTTCTCTCTCAATAACCAACACTTTGATCTTTTCTACATTAACTCTCAAGGCACGACACTCACAGACATCAGCAAAACTCTGCACTAGTCTATCAAGTTCTTGTCAGGTATTTGCAAGTACTACTGCACCATCTGCATACAACAAATTTGAGATATCCATCCATCACCATTCATTACCAACGCCATCCCTCTCACCATCACGCGTTCTTTCATTTCTCTTATCACCCCATCCATTTATACACTGAACAACCATGGGGACAGTACTTAACCATGTCGCACACTCACACCGATCGCGAACCATTCACTCAAATGCCTATTTACCCTTACACATGCTTCACTACCATCATAAAAACTCTAGAAGGAACCTAGCATCTTACCATGTACACTGTACTTTCTCTAATCATACCCTCTAGAGCTCTCTCCATTACATCCATTCGTTTCGTTTCGTTTCATTTTTGAAGGCTCCAACAAGCAACAAGCTTGCAAGCGTCGGCCTCGGTCACCTAATAGCGGCTCTCAACGCTGCTCGATCCCTGGCAGCCTCCCTGTTCAGTCCCTTAACCCTAAGTCACACTTAATGACCACGTCCCATGTCTTTCTCGGTCTACCCCTCCCAACCCCTCCTCCAATATTAACACCTCTCACCTCTGTACCCAATTATCATCCCCCATCCTCTCCACATGTCCAAACCACCTCAGCCTACCTCTCCTCATCACAACACCAATACACTTCAGTACCCAATTATCATCCCCCATCCTCTCCACATGTCCAAACCACCTCAGCCTACCTCTCCTCATCACAACACCAATACACTTCAGTCCCATCCTACCTCTCAACTCTTCCATTGTAAACCCAGCCCCCCCAGGCCTTGCACGCAGGGATGCACTGCATGTCCACCTAATCATTGTCACTTCTGTATGTTTAAACCTGTGAATATCCTCTTCCTTTACTGCCCAGGTCTCACTACCATACAGCATCACATTCCTAACACATGCGGTAGCTCGATCGGTAGAGTTGGCTTGCACTCCTGTGGGACCCAGGTTCAAATCCTCGCTGGTGCAGGGAACAGTTTAAGGATCTGAATTTCATTAAATCAGGCTTTACTGATCTACCAGAAGACCCGCCAACATGTCGTAAAAATAATCCCTCTAATACCAATACACCAGTCCTGTATGAGACAGCCCTAGCATGTATTCAATATGGACGGTGGGTGTTAAGCGCCGAAGTGGTGACATGTAGAGGAGTATGGTATGTAGGAGGACGACTGGGCCTTGATAGCAGGCTGTAAAGCCTATGCCCAGAGTTGGACACATAAAAAAAAAAATAAAAAAAACATGCTGCATACAAAGACCCCTTAGCATGTAAGGAGAGTCCTCTCAATGTCAGGAGAGGCAACAGCTCCCTGAACTTCTTCCAACCACTTCTCACTCTAGCAACCGAGCTAACTCCAGCCCCACCTCCGGCACATAACATGTCTCCCAAATAACAAAACTCCTCCACACACTCAAGAGACTCACCTGCAAGTTCAACCATCTCACGCCTAACAATCTCCACCTGCTCTCCCCAACACGCCGCACACATGAAATCAGCACCATCTCGCAGTCTACCTCTAATACCACTACATCTCTTGTGCACCCATCTATCACAAACACTACACAAGATGGAATTACTTCCCACATCCTTGTGGTAAACTGCACATGGCCACTCTCCCTCTCCTCTGATTGTACCGCCACCAACCCTAGATATCATCATTTTTGTTTTATCTGCATTTACCCTTAAGCCCTTGTACCCCATACCATCTCTCCACTTCTTAAATCTTTCCTCCACCTCCTTTTCATTCTCTGCAATCAACACCAAATCATCAGCATACAACATCTCCCATGGGAGTCCAACTCTGAAGTCACGTGAGAGGGCTTCAAGCACCAGGATAAACAACAAGGGGCTCAAAACTGACCCCTGATGCACACCAACATTCACGGAAAACTCATCACTCGAAGCTCCATTCACTCTTACCTGGGTGCGAGCACCCACGTACATGGCCATAACCACCCTAACCAGCCACTCTTCCAACCCTAGCTTTCTCATTGCCCACTTCACCACCTCTCTAGGGACTCTGTCAAAGGCCTTTTCCAAATCAACAAAAACAAAATACAATTCCCTTTTCTTTCCAATATATTTTTCCTGAAGCTGTCGAACCATTATCTGGTCTAAAAGCTTTATGCCTCTATAACTTCCTCTTTTCTTGGCATCATCTTTCCCCTTGTACTTATTACAACTACACTCTTCAGACGATCATCGAGGGTCACTGGGTAAAACAAATATTTATTTATTTTCATTGTTACTCAAAGCAAGCCTGAGGACAGTAAATCACCGAGGGGGTTCAGAGTGCGTTCGTGGAATGTGGGAAGTTTGAGGGGAAGAGCGGAGGAAGTCGTTGAGGCATTCAGTAGGAGGTGGGTGGATGTGGCATGTTTGCAGGAAGTCTGGTACAGGGGTGGATCAGCCAGAAAGATTGTTGGGAAGGATTGCTACAATAAGTTGTTTTGGCAGGGGGGAACTGACGGATATGGGGGTGTGGGTGTGTTGGTTGCGGAGAAATGGGTGGAATATGTTATGAATATTATGAGAGTAAGTGATAGCATATTAGTAGAGAAAATTTTGATCGGTAGGCAAATGATTGCAATTATATCGGCATATGCTCCACACGCAGGATTGGATGACGCAAAGAAGGATACATTTTGGGATGATTTAATATGTGTAGTAGGTGTGAGTAAGAGTGAAAGTTGGACTACAAATGTGGGCAATTGTGTGCGTGTATGCGCCAACGCAAGACCGTGTAAGTAGAGTGACAGAA
>JAGKTI010024215.1:0-12238 GCA_018397915.1 Birgus latro | reverse complement strand
AATATTATTAAATAAATATATTAGCCGGTTTTTACTACAAAACAAGGGTAAATCATTCACTACTGTAAATAAATGAATAAAATTATTACACTTCACAGCTCACACTTGACAAGCTGACTCACCAGTACACCTCTACTCGTTGGCTCTAACCTCCTCAGTTCTCACTCCTCAGTCACAGTCAGACTCCTCCAACAACTGAGACAGCTCCATCTTGAGCAGGTCCATGTTGCCCATCATACAAACAACCCGCCCAAAGATCTCAGAGGTCAGGCTGCTTTGTCGGCAGGTTTGCATTTGCGGAAGTACTTCTGCAAATGCAAAACAGCAAATTTGTGTATAGTTTGTCGCAAACGCAAATCCACAAATGAAATCAGACTTCTGCAATTGAGGAATCTGCGGTTTGTGGAAGTGATTGGGGAAGTCCCCAGCTCTGGCTTCATACATACTAGCCAGCTACTTTTCATGATATTGGTGTTACCAAATGCTTTCCATCCAAGTATAATGCATCCTTTTAATTCATTTTCATGGCCTTTTATTAGTGTTAGTATTTTCTCCATTTAATTGTACTCTTCAACTTCTTCAAGTTTCTTTTATTTTCCTTGATGACACTCTTTCTTGTAACTGGATCAAACACTAGCTTTACTTTCGTTCATCTTTAGCCCTACTTTGAGACTTTCGCCCCTCAGGTCATTTAACATTTTTTGCAGTGTCTCTGCTGTTTCAGAGGTTTGGACAATTGGCCGTATGCTTAAATGCAAATGGCGAGGCCCAGGCCCTACATTGTTCCCTATTTAACGCACTAAGGAAAGCACAATCAAGACCTCAATTTTTACAGGGTATGCTGAAAGCATTAAGGGAAATAGGGTGGTCAGTAGCCCTGCTTGATGATTCCCACCTGCTTGAGCAACAGTTAGTATGTTGGAAGCACTGCTGCTGGAGTTGCCAGGACTATTCTATGTCAAGATGATGTCCATCAATAACAAAAGGCAATTTTCCATCATTTTTGTTTACACTAGCACTTATTTGTATGTATACTTTATATACTTTTACAATAAATTTTCACTGAATGTTTATATTGTAAACATGATAGCTAGTGCTGGAATTATATGGATTAGGTAATCCTTAAGGAGATGTAGGCCCACTTCTTAAAAAAAAAAAAAATAACTGATTCAGTGACTTCATTAGGTTAGCATAAAGTAAGGTGGTCAATGTCAGGTTAGGTTAGGTTAGTATAAATAAGTCTGGATTAAGTTACGAAAAGGGATAGGCCCTGAAGCTTTTGGCCAGAGTCGGAAATGTAAAAAAAAAAAAAAAAAAAAGGGCACTGATAAGGGTAATTTCGCTCAAAAATGGCATTCAAAGATGGCGTTCGTCTGTCTTCATGAACAGCTTACGATCGGTTTGGTTAGGTTAGCATGACAATGGTTAGGATATCCTGAATAGGTAAAATAAGGTTAAGATAAGTAAGGTTGGTTTTGTTACAAAATTTTGGTTGGGTTTGGATTAACAGGCACTGATAAGGGAAATTTTGCTCAAAATTGGCGATCTAAGATGGCATCTGTCTGTTTTCGTGCATAGGAAAGTTTGGTTTGGTTAGTTTAAAATTGGTTAGGTTAGCCGATTTTCAACTTGTCTTTTTTTTTGGCTCAAACCTCTGCTTTTGTTGAGAATCATCGAAAATTCATAGAGAAATCTCCCTCCTGAGCTTATAAATGTTAACACAGGTGATGAGTCAGCCTTACATTTCACTCCCTCTCAGGGTATCTGGCCTCAAAGAAAACGAACTATGGGAGGGTAAACTAATTCAGGCCACTTTAAATTAAGTATTTATTTATTTATTTGGTAGGAATTTATGTGTAGTACAAGACCATATTGTTTTTCACACAATTATATAGGCAAAAGAAGCACAGTTCAGTCACCAAATACATCCAAATATGGCACCTTCCTTTACGACATTACCACCTTATCACTTCTGTATGTTTCTTGCTCTAGCTTCTTTATCTCTTTGACCTCCACCTCAGGAATCACTTTCACCATGAATTTCGTCATTGGAGAGACCATGGGGCAACATGTCTGTACTGGCCAGGTACTGCTAACAGGTGAATTGCCGAGTGTGGGGGGGAGGAGGGGAGCGGGGGTCAGGTGGGGCCAGGCAGTATCCCTGCTTGACAACAGGTAGAGGATGGTCTCCCATATATGCCTACAAAAAATCACCGACGAATCTTGAAAACGTGCACACGACAGACCCTGCAACTGAGTGACGTATGATGCACGTCGGTGGGTCTGAGAGTGACAAAAAGTAGTGACGTGCATTGTATGTCGGTGAGACTCGGCGGGTTAAAATGCTTTTTATCACTTTTACAAGAAAGGGAAAAACACTGAAACTTGAAAAGGCAATCGAAAAATACTAGAACTCAATGAAGTGCTAAGGTAAGGAAAAAAAAAAAAAATGAAAATTACAGTGGTCCAGTGAGTTTAACACGCCGAGCCCCACCAACGTACAATGCACGTCACTACTTTTTTCCGAAGACAGACCCACTGACGTGCATCGTATGTCACTCAATTGCAAGGCCCATTGTGTGCACATTTTTCAACATTCGCGGGTGATTTTTGGTAGGCGTATGTGAGAGACCTTTCTCTACCTGCTGTCAAGCGGGGATACTGCCTGGCCCCACCTGGCCCCCCTCTCCCCCCCACACTGGGCAATTCACCTGTTAGCAGTAACCTAGCCAGTAAAGGTATGTTGCCCCACGGTCTCTCCAATGACGAAATTCACGGTGAAAGTGATTCCTGAGGTGGAGGACAAAGAAATAAAGAAGCTAGAGCAAAAAACAAACAGAAGTGATGAGGTGGTAATGTCATAAAGGAAGGTGCCATATGTGGATGTGTTTGGTGACTGAACAATGCTTCTATTTTTTTTTTTTTTATGTGTCCGACTCTGGGCATAGGCTTCACAGCCTGCTATCAAGGTCCAGCAGTCCTCCTACATACCATACACCTCTACATGTCACCACTTCGGCGCTAACACCCACCGTCCATATTGAATACATGCTAGGGCTGTCTCATACAGGACTGGTGTATTCGTATTATCGGGGGTATTTTTACGACATGCTGACGGGTCTTCTGGTAGATCAGCAAAGCTTGATTTAATGAAATTCAAATCTTTAAACTGTTCCCTGCACCAACGCGGATTTGAACCAGGGTCCATTAGGACTGCAAGCCGCCTCTCTACCGACTGAGTCACCGCCTCCCCTATATAAATGTGCCTATATAAATGTGTTAAAACCAATAGAGTCTGTTACTACACATAAATTCGTACCAAATACATAAATAAATACGTAACTGAAAGTGGCTTGAATTAGTTAACCCTTCCATAGTTCGTTTTCTTTAGCCAGGTACCCTGAAAAAGAAGGAAAACGCATGACACCTGTATCAATAGTTTTAAGCACAGGATCGCGATTTCTCTATGAATTTTCGATGTTTCTCACCAAAAGCGAATGTTTGAGCCAATAATTTTTTTCCCCAAAAAATTCTCGGGATTTTGTGGTATCGTAGGTTGGAAATCGGTTGGGACGTGACGGGTTAAAGAAAAGATTTCCACTTTCAGTTGTTGCATCACTCTGTCATCTTCTAACCTTGATGATGTCCAGCTGATGTAAGGAAATTCAGCACATTCCTTGACACTGATTTATAGATGTTTACTTACTTTAGGCTACACTTTCTTTTCGATTACATGTTTTACTATGTTACAGCATCACTTAACCCGTACTGTGATACCAGCGTAGATCTACGTCCCCTTCAAAAGCGCCAGTGACGTAGATCTAGGTCCTGACTGAGAAGTCATTGGAAGCAACCAAAGTAAAATGGAAAGTAATATCGTATCTCGCTACCTTCAAACATTTCTCTGCTACACTTGCAACACTGATATAGGAGTGCGGGAGGCGAGCGAGTCTTCACAGTCTCACAGCCGCTCTGCTCTGTCAGTAACCTTAAAGATTTAAGAGGTCAAATGGCACCAACCTGACTCGATTGAACCTACTTTCTGGCTTTGGTGATTACGTTTATCAGTGTCAGGCCTTATATTGATGTATTAAGCCCATTTTCCCAACAAAAAATCCAAAATCAGTTCATAAGCTCACAGACGCTCTACCCTCTCAGTAACCTAGAAGATTTCCGAGGTAGAGTGGCCCTAACCTGACTCGATTCAACCAAATTTCTGGCTTTGGTGGTTACTTTTATTAGTGCCAGGGATATTATATTGTTGTAATAAGCCCATTTAAACATAAAATAAAATATCCTAAATCGATTCACAAGCTCACAGCCACTCTGCTCACCCAGTAATCTCAAAGATTTCAGAAAGAGTGGCACCAACCTGTCTCGATTCAGCCAACTATCTGGCATTAGTGACTAGTTTTATTAGTACCAGGGCTCTTATATTGATGTATTAAACCCATTTACCCAGAAAAAAAAAATCCAAAATCGGCCGGCAGTCTTTTTTTTTTTTTTTTTTTTTTTGCCAGCACGGTACGAGTTAAATTAGCCTAATACGAGCTTGACCCATAAATAGATTCAATTTAGGTATCAGCAGAACGGAGCTCAGCGATACACGTTCGACCCGTGTGCTCGTGACTGTGACTGTGTGTGTGTGTGTGTGTGTGTCTGTTTATGCATGTATTTTATGTGTTACTCTGTCAGTCTCCCTTTCTCTGTCTGTCTGTCCATATTTCTCTCTCTCTCTCTCTCTCTCTGTATCTATGTGTGTGTGCGTGTGTGTGTGTGTGTGTATGTTATAGTCAGCTGATTGGGTGGGTGGCAGTTGGTAGTTTGGTGCACCGCCGGGTTGCTTTGGGCAGTGGTGTAGGTGGAGGGGGTTGCTGGGTTCGGTATGTGGAGTGGCTTGGGGTGGGTTGTAGGGATGGATGAGATAGTGAGTGGCTGCATTTGGTTGGCTGGGTGGGTGAATGGCTAGATATGTCGGTGGTCAGGGAGGGGTAGGTAAGTTAGGTTATATGGGACAAGTTTGGTGGATGAGTCGGGTCCAAATGAGTTAATGCGATGGGGGAGTGAAAGGGGTTGGGTTGATTTGATTTGATTAATTTATTAAGCCCGAAGGCGACAAACCTATTACAGTGCCATGTGGGCATATGTGAGGTGAGTACAAGGGAACTCGTGCCACGCAGGACACGCTGTCTAGCTAAAACAAATTAGCACCCACCAAAGTGTGGATGACGCATGAAAATAACATCTAGATTATCATCATCCAATAAATGTTTACAAGTGTCCACTAATGTGAGTCCGTGTGGTATTAAATCAGAGACAAGTGGACATTGCAGGCAATAGTGGTCAAGGGTGTTGGCATTGGGTGCGTCACACAGCTTACAGGAGGAGAAACGAGGTGCGTTGTCCACCCCAGCCACTTGCCACACAGGTCGGTATCCCAGTCTGAGGCGGGCACACACCACGTTATGTCGACGAACCATAAGACCACTACGACGATATCTATGGGGCCGATGTAGAAAGTGGTCATAATGCTTGATAGACACACTGTGAGTCCTCTCAGCATTTCTACGGTGGAGAATAGGGGAGCGGGCTGCTCTACTTATTATTTGCTTGTAGCAAATGGGGAAGACATTAGTGACATCCACAGCAGGCAGATCCAGTCCGCAGGCAGTCCTTGCAATGAGGTCAGCGGTGTTGTTAGCTGCAAGACCAATATGAGAGGGAATCCACAGAAAGTGCACCACCAGCGAACGATCGCGGGCAGTGGCCAATTGACGGAGCATCTGCAAAACTATGTGTTGATATGCAGGCCTGGGAGAGGAGAGGGCAAGGAGGGCCGACTGTGAGTCACAGATGATCAAGCCGCTGTTCTTCGTCCGTACTAATAAAGTAACTGCATCACGGAGTCCATGTAGTTCGCAATATGTAGAGCTCGATGAGGTTGGCAGTCGACGGCCCAACCAGCCCCCTGAGGTGGATCCAGACTTGGGGAAAACACTGCACAACCAGCACTTCCATCCTCCTGCAGGGAGCCATCAGTGTAAATATGGTGGGCCGAAGGGAGGGAAGATGACAGCCTGGCGATAGTCTCCAAAGCTAGCTGTTTCTGAAGCTGAGGCAGGTCAGTCTTGGAGGCCGGAGTGTATGAGACAGCAGGAACAGGGGTCTGCCAAGGTAGAATGCCACAGTCCACCTCCTCAGTAAGCACTGGTATGTTGATGTTTAGCTGTCGGGCATATGAACAAACAGTATTAACTAGAGTGCGGCCACCACTGCAAAGCAAAGGTCTTGGTGCAGTGGGATCAAGGGAGGTCCGAATGATGTGAGAGTAGTGGGGAGAAAGGTGAGGATAATGCAGGCATTTAACGCTGAAGTATGTCACCAGGGAGTATATTCTCAACAAGTGGTGGTAAGTTGAGTTCAAGTTGCATGTTGACAATTCTGGTTGAGCCAGGGCAGCCCAGGATAAGTCTCATAACTGCGTTTTGGAACTTCTCAAGAGGTTGTAAGGCTGTTCTGGAAAGTTGACAAAGAGCAGAGGACAGATAATCAACAACTGATCGAATGAACGCTATGTATATGGATCGTGCTACAGGAATAGACACCCCGGCAGCATAATTAGTAAGCCACTTCAGAGGTTTTAGGCACTGCTGCTGTAGCCGGGTTAGCAGACCCCTGAACAATCGGATGCACACGTTGTCTTGCAGGAATGGAGGGAGAAATCCGTACCGGTGCCCCAAGATAAAGGTACTGCGTGGATAGGGGAATAACACAATCCCCGGCAGAGAATACAGGTAGTGTTCTTGCTGGACGGGAAGTGAAGATTCTACTCTTTTCTGGTGAGACAATGAGTCCACATTTGGAAGCCGCCTCGTGAAACCAGTGAAGGAAACGTTGCAGATCTGCTGAGGAATTTGAGTGAATGCAGATTTCATCAGCATAGCAAGTAATTGTGATTCCAGGGAAGTCAGGAAGGAGGGTGAGTAGACGATGTATGAGGATATTAAACAAAAAAGGACTAAGGACACCACCTTGCGGAGTACCAAGCTCAAAATCCTCTGCAGAGCTGCATGCGCCCCTAAAAAGAACCCGAGAGGATCTATTGGTTAGGTAACCACGTATCCATCGCAGCAGGTTTCCCTTCACTCCAAAATCCACCAGCTGGTCGAGGATGATGTCTCTGTTGGCGACATCAAAGGCACTCTGTAAATCAATGAAGGTCACTACACTGGTGGGGGACAGGAGGGTGTATAGCACCATGAGGCAGTGATGTGTCCCTCGCTGCGGTAAAAAACCATACAGTCAGGGCGAGAGCTTGTCCTGCAGCCTAAACAAGAGTCTTGTGAGGAGGATGCGTTCTAGTACTTTACTGAAGCAGGAGGTGAGAGAAATAGGTCGGAATTTATCAGTACCAGGTTTAGGAATAGGCACGATTGTACTGTGGGTCCAGGCTTGTGGCACATATCCCAGACGGACGCAAAGGTTGAAAAGCTGGAGAAGGGGATTGCCAGGAACTTTCAGGAGGACACGGAGGACAGAAAAAGTGATCCCATCATCACCTGGAGCCGTTACCCTACCCCTGGCAAGGGCCCGTCGCAATTCATCGTCAGTTATAGCCACACCATCCTCATCGCCTGTCCTCAGTAAAGCGGCGGTGAGACGGAGTGCACGAACGTTTTCTTGGTGGAGAGTGCGCCCTGTATGTGTGCAGGAAGGGTGCAAGTCCGCGACTGTGCAGACCAGGCGTCTACGAGATCCTGTGCGTACTGTGCTGGACTGTGGTGGAGGACACTAGGGGGCTTCTTCTTAACAACCTTGTTGATAAACCGCCACATGGAACCAACAGTCGTTTGATGGTTGATGCCATCTGTAAGTTTCTGCCAAGATTCAGTATAAACGCAGTGCTGGAGAGCAACTAGATCATCCCTCGACAATCGATACCGATGGAGACTCTCGGGGGAAGGTCGTCTTTGAAAGGCAAGTCCGTCTTCCACTGCCTTCCTCTCTGCCTGAGTGATACGATTATCCAGTGTCCAGGTGTGGGCATCATGATGGCGTGTAATGTGTGGCCTGCTGACATAATGGGTGTAGAAGTCATGCGTGGAGCTGACAAGTGATGAATACAACTTTTCAGGACACTGAAGGTTGAACGTGGGAAGAAGGTTGGTTATATAGGTGTCGCACCGCTGCCCAGGTGTCGTTACGGTATTTCTCGGGAATATATTCTCCCGTATTTAATAGTGAATGGTAACGTGGTAAAATCCGCGTCGACACTGGCAACGCGCGACATGGGGGACTTCACTAACACGCCACTACACACATGTACTTAGAACTGGGAACTGGAAGAAGTGAAAAAATAATATGGCTTTTCTAGGCTTTAATTACAAAATAGTATTTACAAAAATCTACAAATAACTCTGAGGTAATTCCCACCTCATTTCACTTCACGTGGAAATGTGCCAAAAAACCGCACATACATGTCTACTCTTAAGTCACTTGAATACTAACACTATTTTAATAAAACAAAGCCAGTCTTGTAAAAAATCACTAGTGCTGTTATATATATAGCACCCTTTACTCACTCATATATATGAATTCACTGTTACATCAGTACAAGAAAAACACATTTAAACATTTAAATCTTGACTCCCTCTGTTTCTAACTAGGAGTCCTTGTTACTAGTCCCAGACGACAGACAAATAAAATAGCACTGCTAGTCGGTTGTACCCGCGATTACACAAGCATGTACTTTTTCACTTACTACCAGTAGTGCTCTCATTGCTGACTCCCTGGAACTTTACTTCTTGGCTATACAGCGATGTCTCTGCACCAGGCTACGTCGGGCTGCGTCCACCTGCCTTGCTGTTCACTAGGGCTCTCCTCCAGGCTCTAGTCTGAACTGAGGTCTCCACTCCTGTCTGGCCTCAAAAGGTTGCCGATGTTCACTAGCGGGTCATATGGTTGCGAGGTGGGTGATGACTTCACCCACTCACCCAACGCCGTCACCCACATCTCACCCGCTTCACCCGTTCAGAAGCCAGGCCAATTCTGCAGACGTAGCTCACGCTCTCACAGTCGGATAACGCCCAACCAGCAGTCTTGTGCATAAACAAATTGCAAATTGACCAACACCACCTGCACCACTCCTCTCTCTCTATCTCTTCTCTCCTCCTTCCTACAATTATCTCTCTCTCAACCTCCCTTCCTTATTCCATCTCCCTATTGCCCACAGCTGTACACAGAATCCATCGAACCCCTACTCTTTCCCCCCTGTCCGCATTTCATTCTAAACTCACGTCCGGCAGGCGGTGTCACCTGCACACCTGTCACAGCTGCGTGTCTTCTTACACCTGCCCGAGGGGATGCATGTCGGCTTCCCGACATAGGAGACATATGTAGGGCAGTACTTGGGTCGGATTGCAATGCGAGTACGTCTGTGTGCAGGAGAAGGTGTAGCAGGGAGGGAATAATGAAGGCTGAGAGCAATATGATCAGAGAAGAGAGCAGGGATTGATGAACACCTGACTTGGGACGCCATGAGGCCGGATGTAAGGATGTGATCTAGCGTGCCTCCTCGAAAGTGTGTGGCCCCACCGATGTCCCAGCGGGTGAGCTGATTATGACGAATATACTCAAGAAATTTAGTCCCATTACAGTTAACAGTGGCAGAAAGGTCCCCCAAAGCAGGGTGTCGGGCATTATAATCCCCCATGTATATCATGCCACGGATGGTGGGAGCTGGAAGAGCAGCTGTATGCAACCTGCCTGGCGCAGAATACACATTGCATACCCGAACTATGCCGCTTCCAATGGTGACCTCAAGAAGCTGGAAGGTTGTCTCGTCATTTACAGAGCTTTGGAGGAAACAGTGCTGGATGGAGGAGTGAACATACGTGACAAGTCCATTCCTGACTCGATGGACATAAGAAATATAACCACTGAGAGTGGGTGCCTCTATCTCGAGATGTGCACGACCAACAAAGGATTCCTGAATGAAAATGATATCTGGGTGGCGACTGTATACATATCCTTTGAGCGCAGTAAGTTTGGACCGGTTCGTAACACCACAGGCATTCCAAGAGATGACATGCAGTTGTGCCAAGTTACCGAACTTTGCCATTACGTTTGCGGAGGCCAAATGAGGGAGTGGTGGTGGCATGAGAAGTGCTATGCGGTGTGCCACGAGGGGAAGACTCCCTAGGGGGAGCAGTCAGTCGTCCAATGGAAGTGACAATTGAGTCCAGCTTTTCCGTAAGGGTGGTGACATTCGTAATGATGACTTGCTGTAATTCAACCAGTGAATTTAATGTTGTCTCAAGTGTGGCTTGCTTGCTAACCAAGTCATCAATGCGGGCTTCTATTGCATTGAAACGTGTCATGAATGAGGTAATCCGAGTCCTGAGAGTGGCAACAGCAACACGAAGTTCGGTGACTGCAGCTGAATCCAAACCAACAGTGGAGGCAGGAGGAGCAGCAGTGCAGAGTGGTGGTGGTAGTGATGCTAGTGGAGCCCCATCCTTGGCAACGGGGGCAGAGGTAGCCCGACGTCTAGTGCAGCCGTGCCACACGTTAACTCCTTCCTGATGACATCGGGGACATTTCCAGTGCAAGGTATCTGGAGGTGGTGAGTTGGGTTGCATCGAGGTTGTATCAGAAGCAGGTGGAGGAGGTCGGTGAGGACACGTCCGAGAGTCGTGTAGGCCAGAGCACCATGCACACTTTTCTGGTGCAGAACAATACGGGGAGATGTGACCAATGCCCCAGCATCGAAAGCACCACAGTTGCTCGTCCTTCATCTTGCGAAACTCACAAGGTGGGAGGCAGGGAAGGAAACTGAAGGTGACAGTTGGTGGTGGTGGGTGAGGAAGGCTCCAGGTGACTACCAGCCGGTTGATAGGAGTGCCATTCTGGTAGAATCGTCGGGCTGAGTAGATACTTGGCAGCTCCTTGGCCAAGTTGAGATCAGTACAGACAGGATAACGTGTAAGGAGGTAAATAGGAAACTTGCGGTGCTCTCTCAGGTGCGTCTTGAATTTCCAAAGAAAGGGCTAGGAACTCTCCTTTAGTTACGCTATCTATGATATCCTTTTCGACGTCTGGAGATGTAAACAAAACGGGAAGTGATTGCAGACATCTTAACCTCCGCTGGGTTGCGGTCAAGGTGAAAAGCACGGTTTACCTCAGACAACCATCGAAGTTTGATGTCCACCGTTGGGTTGTCTTTGAATAAAAGCTTGATGTAGTCAGCCCTGGGAGCGAATGCTGGAGGAGTAGAGGCAGAAAGCACTAGTGAAACTTGGTGGGAATGAACAAGCTGCAGGGGACGAGGAGTTTTTGATCCAAGGCCAGTTTCTCCCTGCAGAGGACGAGATGTCTCTTGCCGCTTGGAGGATTTGGCAGCAGGGGATGAAGGCTCACTGTTGCTATCCGAGGTGTTATGTACAGGACGCTTGGCAAAGGAAGATGCCTGGCCGACTGGGTGAGATGCGGCAAGTACAGATAGTGTTGGTTCAGTAGCTACCTCCCCAGCTAACGAGACATTGCTGCTGCTTTGTGGTAGCTGTGGCCAATCACTCTGAGACATCTCATCCTCGTCACTCAGCGCCAGATCAGCTTCAATGTCCTCTAGAGTGGCAGGGCCAGAGTACTCCATGCTGATGCTGCACACCTAAGCAGGTAGCAGGGTAAGCGTGGAGTCAGCTTCACAAGCACGACAGTATAGACCAATGGTAGCAGGGGAAGTCCATGACGTCACACAGGTCGTACTGCGCATGCGCTGAAACGAGAAAACCCGACTAGGGAGGCCCCGTCTACCGCACTGAATTTTCCCCCCAAACTACAGGCTAAGTCCAAACACCCAGAAAACACAACCACTGGTGAAGTGGGCGCTGGACCTTTATGTTGCTCCCTGCAACGACAGAAGGGTGTTGGAAGGCAAAAACAGCGGAAAAAGCAGGAAAATGAGCCGCACACAGCAATGATTTGTTGATATCCGGCCCTCTGGTGGCAAAATCTTCAAGGGGTTGGGTAAGAAGGGCGGTTGAGGATATGGATGGGCGGGTGGGTTGGTGGGAGGAGTGGGTGGATAGGATGGGTGGGTAGACAGGGTGGGGTGGGGTGGCCTGGGAAGGTAGGTGTTCAGGGATAGGTGGGAGGGTTGTTTAGGTGGAAGCATTGGATGGCATTGTTGGGTGAGCATGGTGGGTGGAATTCATGGACGGAGAGGAAGGGCGGTAGG
>JAGKTI010024214.1:0-14477 GCA_018397915.1 Birgus latro | reverse complement strand
CTTCGTTGGCACCCTGTCTAGCTCTCTTTACCTCCTTCCAGAACATTTTCCTACATTCCCTCCACTTTGCACTCAAATTCCTTCCAAACTCCTCATCCACTCTCTTCTTACTCTTTCTTACTAATCTTTTCACCTCTCTCCTCCTCACTACATATAACTCTCTCGTCCGTCTCTCAGCTTCTTCGTTGCCCCTGTTCCTCATCCACTCATTATATGCTTTTCCCTCTTGTGCCACAGCCCCTCTCACCTCTTCAGTCCACCACGCTGTTCCCCGAACCCCCCCTCGTCCTCTCTTCACCCCACACACCACCTCACATGCTGCACAGATTTCTTCTGTGAATACCTTACAAACACCTTCCACGTCCCCCATCTCCTCCAAATCATATTTACCCAATCGCTCCTCAACTTCTCTCTTATGTTCTGCCTTTTTTCCATCCTCTTGTAACATTTCCACCTCCTTGTATGAACTACTTCGCCCTGTCCTTCTCTTCTTCTATTTCTCCACTTCATTTGAACCTTGACTCTCACCACCACCAAGTGGTGGTCAGAAAGTCCACTCCTCGAACCTCTATATGCTCTTGCATCCATTACACACCATCTCATTCTATCATTCACACACACACTTAATCAATCATCGCCTTCATTTCATTCAGTTCACCACCTACCCTTCTTATCACTCGCCACATATACCTGTGGATCATTTTGTGTCTGAAGACACAACTCCCTCCCAGCACAAATGTCAACTAGAAGACAGCCATTCTCATCCACTTCAGCAGGCACACCCCACTCATCAACAACTCCATCTACCTTCACATTTTCTACTTTTCCATTCATATCTCCAGTCAAGAAAACTCTCTCATTCCTTTCAAACCTTTCCACGCACGCTTCCACATTTGTCCAGATCTCTTCATTCACTCTACTTGCACGATCTTGCGTTGGAGCATACACACACACAGAGACACACACACACACACACACATTTGTAGTCCAATTTTCAATCTTACCCATACAATCCTTATTGAGCCAACTGAACCATACCCTTGCATTCTTCTTCCATCTCTTGCACACAACAGTACACACTCCCTCTTTTGCCCTCTCATTCTCATCCACTCCCACACATATACCCCACCCATGCTCCCATTCTCTCACACTCTCACCTCTCCATTTAGTTTCAGTTAATCCACATACATCCACTTTTGCACTCTCAAGCACCTGGACAATCTCTCTTTCTTTCACCTCATAATTTTCACCCCTTACATTCCATGTCGCAGTCCGTACCATATCCTTTGTTCTGTCCTTAGTCGTCACCTGTTGGTCAGTCCTGGTCCGAGGCTTCTTGTTCGTATTTTTAGTTAGTTGTTTTCCGGGGAGTGGCACTAACCATCCGCCATCCATTTGTTGTCACGTAGGGAACACGTGTTGGTTAGTTATAGGGTTACCACTCAGCGTTGTCAATGATTTCCTGGTTTACAGGGAATCATTTGGCTTGCCACTCAATGCAGAGCTACCCTAAAAACAGAGTACCGCTACACTAAGAGGGTGGATGATGGCGGCCCCACCTACCAATTTATGTTGATGCCGGTGCGAAATGGTGACCTAGCACTGCATCCTAAACACATATCTGAGCTCTGAGCATGGGAACTCAATCTTATATCCATACTCCTTGCTGTCGGTGATACTACTACTGCTATTACTACCACTACTACTAGTAGTAGTAGTAGTGGTAGTAGTATTTCAAGACATTAAGGGTGCGCTCCACTGAAGGACCTGTAACCATACTGTAAGTCCCAGAGGTCCCAGTGGGAAACACAAATGTACAAGGAGTAATAATTAATCAAGCAAAAATGAATGAGCTTCAGTTTTGACTGCCCGATAGCTCTGCGTATTTACAATATCATTATGGACAGTACATTAGAGTTTAGTGATTGAGAGAATAAAACACCTAGAGTATCGGAATGTATCATATATAACATGAAGAAAGGCATAATTTTCTATGCTTATCTGAATAACTGATCATTAACATACTGAAAAGGTAGTGGAAGTTTAGTATGCAAAAGATGGTCAACATTAAGAAATATCTTGCGAGGTAAAGTAAAGAAACAAATAAGAGATCCGTGTTCAAGATTAAAAACCCGGTCCTAAAGTCTTAAGCTAGACTCGGCTTTCAATTCGGAGTTAATTGTATCATACTTGCTGTTGTGGTCGGCCAGTGTTCTTCGAAAGATATCAACAACGTTACGTTGTTTCTGTCCATTCACCTCCTCTTTTTCCCTAGTTCTTCAGTGACCAGCTCTGTTCAGTGTATTCTGCTTAGTCCATTCATACTCTAATGATACCAACAATCAGTTATTCCACCCGCTTCCAACTTATCAGTTACAACAATAACTACAGCAGTCAATCTGACTTGTTTGAGTTTTCTGTGTAAAGAAACCATGACATTTAGTTCCTCAACGAATCCTATCTTTCAACTCAGTCCTCCACACAACTATCTCCATGCATTCAGTTTAGCACAGCTCGATCCTTCATCATCTCATAGTTTTCTCAGTGTCGTTTTTCCTCGTGATTTTCTCATGGGAAAAATCACATTCTCATGCCAATTTGGCTTCCCAGAGGCAAGGTGTGTTGATCTAGCTCCACTTTTATAATGCATTCCTCCTCATTACCGTGCATGCGTAGCACCCAGCAAGCTACACACTCACACCCTTTTTTCTGTACATCTGTAATGCAAGAGTTAAATACTGTTACCAGTTCTTGCTCACAACTGGTCAGTTCTGGCCACTTCATTCTCATTCAGTCTTTCTTTCTTACTGCCTTCAGTCTTTTCAAACGAAGGGACATTTGTCTGATTTTTTTTTCCTTTTGCAGGCACCGGGATTTTTATTTTATTCAAATACCTGAAATATATTGATTTGGATAAGCTATGATCATGATCGGTTTGTGCATGTACGGATCCGTTGTCAGAAGCACTATTCCCTCTTAGATCTGAGAAGGAGCAAGATGTTTATTCTTACCCGTTGTTCTGAAAGTAAAACAATGGTTTGAGAGAGGAAATCTGAACGAAAGTGATGGGAGAGTGTATGTGGGTGTAGTAACATTAAGGACGTTAATGTATATGGGAGGAGGTGAGCAGAATGACCCAGAGGAATAAAGTGGCTGGTGTTATGGTCTTAACACCGAACAAAGGTATGAATAAGAGAGCTGCTAGAGGACTGCCTGAAGATGCTTTAGTCCCCACAATAATGTATGGGCATGAGAGTCTGCAAAACTATGACAGTTAAAAATCATGTGAGCGAGCAGTAGAAATGAGATTTAATGAATACATATGGAGTGTAGCAGGATGGAGAAATAATTTTGCAAAAGATGTGTCCTAATGAAGTCTATTGATCAAAGGGTAGAGGAATATGTCCTGAACTATTTTAATCACATTAAGAAGATTGATATAAATTGGGGTACACAAAAAGGCACATAAGAGGGAGTATAAGGGTATGTGATAGAGTGGAAGGCTAAGTGACTGGGGCAGGCCAAATACCTATCATACACTCCTTCGAAGAAAGTTCTACTAACCAGCTTGATGTACAGTCAGTTCCCTATCCTCATTAAACTCCATATCTCTCTTTCTGACACACTCTTTTACAGTAACTATCCCTCCTTTTTCTATTATATTTTAATTGCTCTCTTGGCCCTACCTCGTTCCATCTTTCGGTATGAAAAAAAAAGGTCTTGACTCTGCTGATGATGATGCTGGTGATGTGAGTAAGCCGATTACAGAAGGCGAAGAGCAAAAGACTGACATATGATGAAAAATAGATAATGAGTAGTGGAAGTAGTACTGAAATAATAGTAGTCGTATTAGTAGAAGCAGCAATAGTAGTTGTAGTAGTAGTAGTAGTTGCAGTAGTAGTAGTTGCAGTAGTAGTAGTTGTAGTAGTAGTAGTAGTAGTAACAGTAGCACTAGTAGCATCAATTTTTTGTTGTTGTAGCCTGAGGTTCATTTTAAATGTAGACTCTAGACTGCAGGCTGAAATTACCCTTTTCCTGCAGTCCACCATCCCTTTTTGAGGGATAAGGAGGAAGATAAGTGGCATTGGTATAAGTGGGCAACGGAGCTGGCAGGCTATATTAGTGTCACCACATGAAAGCATCCCTCTCCAGCAATCAGTAAATGGATGGATGAAGTATGTAGAGAACTGCACATAACAGAATTGTACTCTATTTATATTTGGCGGTCTAAGGAGAGGTTGGTAACTCATAGGAATGTCGAAACACTGTTCTTGCGTATATCTTAAGGCCTGTAACGTAGGGGCAAGTATTATGACGTCTTGAATAAGCTGCATGAATAGAGAGAGAGAGAGCCTCTGTGGTACAGTGGCAGAGTGTGCGTCTCGCACGCTGGTGGGCGCGAGTTCGCCTCCCGCCAAAGTTGTAAAAACTTTGGTAAGCGTTCACCAAGCCACTGACCACTTTGGCGGACACAAGGGGTGCCGTGGTTGAACCAATGTCGCATACTAGTATGCTTGCACCCAATCGGCTTAAGGCGGGCCGATTACACTTGGTTCACAGACTACACACACATCCAAAGCCACTCCAACACAACAATTACACTCACAAGCACTTCTCACCCTACACACAGTTTCTACCATACAGCCTAAACCACTGGGGTAGAGATACATGGCTGTATCGTCCCTGCTTCGGTAGGGATTGGCCGGTCCTGCAGTGGACCTCAACGGCTGACGAGTGACGACGACGATACAGTATATATCCAGGCTCCTTGAAATGAACGGATCTTGAATTTGGCTCTCTGTTGTATTGTTTTTTATTTTATGTTGGAAGACACTGTTTACAAGTTCTTGGCCTTTGGACCCTTGTTCCTTGCATTTAAAAAAAAAAAAAAAAACTGAGTCACATTTACGCTCAGCTGCTTCATTAATATCTATGCTGGGCTCTTAGGAATATGTACAAAACAAAATTCTTCTCAGGATGCCATTGCACGGAGTTCTTGCCCTTTGTGTCCTTATTAAAGTACCGCTTCCCTGTGTGGCTCTATGCCGCTGAATCGAACTTAAAGCATTTCGATCTAGTTTTTAATCGGACAAGGTTTCCGTTACCCTTGCTGCATCAACATCTTAAACATCGCCGTCTTTTGGGATCTATGATTCTTCTTTGTGAGATAGTTCTTAATGGTGACCATCCTTTGCATATTAAATTTCCACGACATGTTCAGCTCATCCATATAGTTACATATTAATTAAATTTAAGTAATCAGGAATTGCTCTTATCACGACTCTAAAGTTGTTTTATTCTGTCAGGCACTGAACTCTGCAATAATCTTCTTTATGAAACTGTGGATATCGATAGTGTTTAGTTTAAAACTGGAGCTAATGTATTTTGACTCAGAAATTAACTCTTGGCTACTTGTGTCGCCAACCGAGACCGCTTAGGGTATACAGTATATGTATTGTACTCTGTTTATAGCCGATTCACTTGGGCTTACACTTAGGGCTGTACTATAAAAATCAAATGTTCAGACGGTCGAACCGCGACGTTCAGTCGTCAGACGTTCCCGAGTGCAATCATCCTTACTGTAAAAAAAAAAAAAAAAAAAAAAAGGACCGTCAGTCTTGGTGAAATCTAGTTCAGGCGTTTGAATGGCGCCAGTCACTAGACTGAGCGAGAATACGGGAGCTCTTAACGGCGCGCGACTATTTAATGTTCCTTCTGCTTAATGAGCAGAAACATAGGTAAACCTATTTACATTTGTTATTTTTACGTAGAAAATGTGTATATTTATACGTTAGAATTAGTGAAAATTGACTGTAAAACTCATTAACAGATGCACTTACGAGCAGGATACAGTATACTGTATAGGTGATTAATGAATGACAGTTCAGCGTCCTTACGCCATTATTTGAATGAAAGATCTTTCATTTTATGTACGGAAGAAGGCTCCAAAGACCAGCAGCCCGCAAAATCGTTCGCTTGAAGGAAAAAATAAAAACAAGATAATAAAGAGCCAAATTCAAGATCCGTTCAATTCGAGATGCCTGGACACACTGCGTTTAAAAGGTTGGAATTCAAAGGCAGTAGGGAGTGCACGCAAAGAGAGACAGTTCCAGAGTTGCCCAGCTGCATACATGAAGGCCTGGGAGTGACGGTTTGCTTTTGAGTTGGACAGAAAAGAGATGGGAGTTTGCTGCTAGACGGGTGCTACGCGTTCGCCGTAGTGATGGAAGGATTCAGGCACACAGTTCAGAGAAGCAGTGACCATTGAATTGGTGATAGAAAAGGGATAAAGATGCAACAGAGCGGCGAAATGATAGAGGCTGAAGGGAGCCAAGTAGAAGGAGGAGAGTTAATGAAACGAAAAGCCTTTGACTCCTCGGCTGTATGTGGGATGCCTCCCCGCCCGTTGGAGTTGTACTCTACACAGGGGTGAATAAAACCCCTGTATAAAGTCAACAACTGTGCAGAAGTAGAGAAGACATGGAGTCAGTATACCACACTCAATCTCCTGGGGGCAGATTTTACAAAAGAGGCAATATAATCTTTCCAAGATAAATCCCAAGAAAATGAAGTCCCATGCAACTTCAAAGATGATGCAGGATTAAGTTGGATTATTTTTAATTAGAGGAAACTCCTGACGTAGTATTTGATGGGTAGCAAGATGTAAGAAATGAGGTTTTGCTGCATTAAAAACAACAAAATTACTTTTACCCCAGTCAGAGGTGTGAGCGGTCAGAGATTAAGTGTACCGCATCTTCATCCCTTGTTTGTTGGAGTAATTCTGAGATGGACACTGCAGGAAGTGCATGGAGAGGTGAAGGGTGGAGTCATCAGAGTCATCAGTATATGAGTGGACAGGGTTAGATGTATAGCTTTGGCCTTAGATGACTATAAAGAAGATAGTTGGTGATAGGACAGAACCTGAGAAACACCACTATTGATAGCCCTAGGAGAAGAACAGAGATCATCTACAACAGCCGCTATAGAACAACTAGAAAGGCAGCTACAGGTGAAGGCACATAGAAGGGGAGGACTGTTTGGGAGGTAAAGACTTATACCAGACTCGATCGAAAGTATTTGAGATGTCAAATGCAGCGGTAAGACTTTCGCCAAAGTCCCGAAAGGAGGATGACCAGGAGTCTGAAAGGAAGGTGAGATCTCCAGTGAACCGTCCTTGGCGGAACCCATATTAACTATCGGAAAGAATACTATGATAGGAAATGGGTTTATTTTTCTTTAAGAATAAATTTAAATCAAAACTGGAAGTACAGGATGTTAAAGCAATTAGGCGAACGTTAAAGGCTCGGAATGGTCGCCCTTTTTTGGGACAGGCTGAATGAGAGCAAACTTCGAACAAGTATTAACGATACAATTTGACAAAGACAAACGAATTTACCTAGGCAGGGTGTAAGCACAGAAGCACAGTTCTTGTGGAGAACGGGAGGGACTCCATCAGGACTATACATCTTTGACTGAAGCCAGTTATGGCAGAAAACACATCAACTGAACTCTGTTTTACGTCAGCCATGAGGAAGTAAGAGGGGGAAGTGGGATTGGAGGAAAAAGTGTGGGTAAACAGTTCTGCTTTATCATTTGAAGAAACAGCTACAGGGCCATCACAGCAGAATGGGAGGATGATGAAGTAAAGTTGTCAAACGGTTTTTGACAAGGTGCCAGAAGGAGTTGGAAGAATCTGATTCAGAGAGTTTAAAGCATTTAGTACAACTGAAATTATTTTTAGCAGAGCGAAAGACAGAATTGGCAGAGTTTCAGGCCGATACATAAAGACATAAGATTCAGGGTTGGGGCCTTTTGTAGGCCTTCTCCTTGTTTGGGCAACATTAAAATTAGTGATTAAATCGTCTTTTTTTTTTTTTATGATAGTCACAGGATAAGAGAAAAGAATGTATGCTTTCATGCCCAAGAGAATAACCCTTGTAACGTGCAAAGCACACTCAGATGACTCTCAGCCATGGAAGCAATTATCATTCCAATGAAAATCAAAGACAGTACGTACTGCCTGAGGGCCTCTCAATCAGCAGCTCCAAAGTGCCACAGCCGCTGCTTTTTAGAAGGGCTCACAGGCGTTACTGGAGCAATTGGACAGGTTAAAGTGATAGAGCTGTGATTGAAGGTGCCCAGCTGAGAGAAAAGATTACCAGCATAAACAGAAGACTTATTGTAAGGAAAAAGACTGAGTGTGTTGGAACTCTCTCCAATGTAATCAAGGATATGGGTAGGGTGCATTACATGTTGTTCTAGGTCACTGAGGATAGAAAAGATGAATGCTTGTTGACCAGGTGGATCAGTGAAAGGAGAGGAGAGCCAAATGTGGTGATGAGCATTGAAATTAACTAGGATGGATATTTCAGAGAAAGGAGAAAATGATAGGATGTGTACCATCTTAAAAGTAAGGTAGTCACAGAGTTTTTATAGTCAGTAGAATCTGGAGATAAGTACACTGCACGAATATATTTAATCAGAGAATGACAAAATAGCCTAAGCCAGAGAGTCGAGAATTCTGAAGATTCAAGTTCCAGAACACATGAACGAGGTATGTTGTTTATTACAAACACACAACAGCCACCTTTGGTTTGAAGTGAATAGCTATAGAGAGAGAGTACAGAGAGGGGTTTGCTGTCATTTGCTTCAGACAGATGTGTCTCAGTGAGGAAAAGAAGGTGAGGTTTAGAGGAAGAGAGAGAAAATTAGAGGAAAGGTTACGATAGTTGCTGAAATAAACGATAAGTGAGTCAGACATTGGTCCCATGCATCTCTCATGGCCTTCAATGGGAAAGGGAATCGTGGTGAGGGCTTTTATGGCTCTGAGGCTGGACAGCGAACTTCCATTTTTTGATGATTCTGGAATAGGAAGTGTAGTGTTTATTGTCCTTGTAATTTGGTGTTGACATTTAGAGGAAATTGTATGAGAGGATGCTGGCCTACGCTCAGTGTTACTGAGAAACTCATAAAGTTCAGCAAAGGGGGATTGTGTGAAACTAGTCCCGAGGGATGATGAAACAGGAGCTCCAGCTCTCCCTGCCATCAGCTTTCCGTCCGTCTTACGAGTACCGCCTTGTACGAATGTTGCTACGGTCTACTTCCATCAGGATATCTTTGTTGAAATTTATGCAAGCAAAGTGAATTTATGATGCATACTTTCTAGACTTCCACATTATTCTTCCTGCCAGCCCACCAAGTCAGGAACTACACAGCAGTATATCCTGAATATGCGCACCTCTTCTCATGTAGCAGTACTTCCCCAAATTTATATTGCAAGGTGTAAATACATTGTTAATACAAATTATTTTTTGCGTGGTTACTGCATTGTTTGTTATAAAGCTGGCGGAATGATGGCATCCACTGTAGCACAAACACATGAGGGATGCAGTAACACTCCAGTTTTTTCAGCAGTTTCTTTCCATACCTCTCATCCAGCCATGGCCAGTAGACCATGTTGAAAAGTACTGGGTATCACGTATGTACTGTCACATGTGTTCATTCAGTTCCTATGTATATCTGATTATAATTTTCTTTCCCTATACCATTGCCACCTTATTGCCAGTTATTACTAGTAAATTTCCAGGTTAATTCAGTAAGCATACTCCTCTGGTATTCACATACATTTATTAGGATCCTTCCCTTCAAACAGTGCTATTGATTTATTATCTTACTTGGTACAGTATTTCTTTCCTCTCTGTATATGCAAGATAAGCCTTACCTCTTTTCCCAGAAATCATTCTGCCTCAACAGTACTTTCATCAAATTCTGTTATATCCATTTCTAGTATATTTATTGTTCTGTTTTTCCAGCTTTCTCTTACTGTTCATGTGCTTGATGTTGGTCTCCTTCACTAAACATTTATTTCATCATTTCCTCTTTGTCAAAATCATTGCTTAACTGCTGCTTCCATGATTTTGTATAACTTGCCACGTAAACCTATATTCTCCCTTTCCTTCCCCAGCTATTCCTTCAGTATGGTAAGTATCATTTCCATCTGCTTATCTATATTTGTATTATTCATGTGTGGTACAAGTCATTTCCCACGGCCTGCAGCTATTTATAGGCAAGAAAAGTTCATGGGAGAGAGAATTGCCTCAAGATGTAGTATTTTTTCTTTTTTACTAACAGTTTTTACTAACGAATGTAACTATTAAAGCAAACATACTTATGCTCAAATGGGAGTGATTGACTGAAACAGGTAAATATTTTTTTCCCAACATCCCAACAAATCAATTCACTCTCTTACCTATGGTAACTTTACCTACCTAACTTTATATTGCCTAAATCAGCTTATTAATATACTTTGGTGCAAAATCAATAACACTTAAGTGATTGTCTATATTTGTTGGTACTGATGAATAATTGATATACTGGTACACTGCTTTTTTACCCATTACTCTAAGCTACAGTACATTGACACACCGCAGTTGTTGAAAAGTACAAACCTAACTAACCATATACCAACACTCTTATATAATTCCGACCATGTAATATAATACTGTGTATATATACTCTTCTTATACATTATATACTTATTTGGCCTCAAATACGCCTCAGATATGGAGGGAAGGTAGTACTGTACCCAGCAAAGTACTGGATGACTTCACTGATTGGGTTAGCAAGCACTGCAGCTGTTGCATGAATCAGTTGGAAATGATATAATTCAAGGAGCACTCCATTAAAAAATGTCATTTTTTTTTTTACGATTTTTCAGTATCATGATTGTCACACAAGAATATTGTTGGACTGGAGGCAGTTTATTGCCTTGCCTTCAAATATGATAACTATTATGATGAGCTGGCTAACACACAACTTTCGGATTGTCGCCATTTGAAAAATCTATTGAGAAATTATACAGGTAGTCTGGAATAAACATGGAAGCATAATTTACTATCATAATTCCTTTAATACTGTGTGCCAAGTCGCCATCTCGCCACCATGGAATTATTGATTACTGACATTCGTTTACAGAAACGTTTAGTATTGTAAAATATTCTGAACAGCCCTGTATTTCTCATATATTTTAGTCTGCCAAGGAAAATATTATTCCTGAATTATTCAGTGTATGTAAATAATGATAGTAAAAAAAAAATATCGTATTTATGATTATGTTTGTTACACGAAAGATGGGTCTCTGGTGACGTTTATCCACCTGTCACATTCCAGTACTACGTTACGCCATAACCAGATGACAAACGCTTGGAGTGAACTGGAAATTTATTTATGGTACGAAAATCAGGAACACCAGACGCTCACATTCGTCAAGACTGGGGTTTAATTTTTATAGCACGGCCCTTTGTATCTTGCAGAAACAAAACGGATGTCCAGTTTCTTCTTGTGCATTCAGAGAATACACGGAAACGGCATACCATTCCTGCGATGTGCATGCTGATTTGGAAGAAATACATGATATTACTGAATAATAAAAGATGTTAGTAACCCGATTAAAAGGCCACATTATCGTGATGGTGGCAAATGTGAAGGGTGACCCCGATGAAAAAGCCACATGATCGCAATGGTGACCTATGTGAAGAGGTGATATCCCAAGATAGGCTAAACTCAGTAGCAGCAGCAGCAGCACCAGCACCAGCAGCAGTAGTCGTCAGGGGATGGGAGTCATTTCTACAATATACCGGTATTCCACGATATCAAAGCGACATCTGCCATCCTTCCCCTATAATTAATCATTTGTAAGTTTTGGAGGGAGACGACCCCTCTAAAAATAACCGTGAAAAACTTTACACAGCGGATGAGAAGAAACCAGAAGAACTGACCAGAAAAGTATCGTTGTAATTAAGTGCTCATTTTACCCAATTTTTGATCGTTTTCATTTTTGGAAGGGGGCTGATTCCGGTAAGAATCAATGGGGGGGGCACGCTCCCCAAATATCGCATTACCGTGTAGATGACGTACCATTGTACATTATATATTATGATATCAAAGGCATATTTGCAATCCTCTTGCTATTTCTGAGAAAAAAATTAGTAAAGGATGCTGACCTAAAAATCATGTGTGGAATATTGTTTGTAGTGGAAGACCTCCAAAGTAACCAGACAAACCCACCTGAAAAGTTTCATTCAAATCCATCAAATAGCCTAGGAGGATTTAAGACACAGACACACAGACAGACTAACAGACAGTTTGAATCTCCCACAACGATATAGTGCGAGCTGCCAGAAATGATACCATTCTGCTTCGCAGGATTTATAATAAAATGTACCGCACTGTTACTTTACGGAAGTATAATATTTGTATGGTGTGAATTAACCGTTTTATATTTTTCCAGGAACGGGTTACGAAGAAAGTCTCCGCATCGTATCGTACTGTGAGCATTGCCAAGGAGTGCTGCGTAACTTGCACATGTGCCGGCCAAAAGGGGGTGATGGGAGACGTCGGGATCGATGGGAAAAGAGGACCATCTGGCTTCCCAGGGGCACAGGGCAGGATGGGGTGGCAGGGTAAGACTCTCTCTCTCTCTCTCTCTCTCTCTCTCTCTCTCTCTCTCTCTCTCTCTCTCTCTCTCTCTCTCTCTCTCTATGTTTTAGCCGTGGCCGAGGCTGTTGTTGGTCTATACTTTGTTGTGGAGAAAAATATGTTGTAAAGAAAACCTCAGGGAGGAGTTAAAAATGAATCGTGATTGATCGTAGTTTATTGTCTTCAAAGGGAAGTTCAAGATTAACGCAGAGTGTATAACACAAGAACGTATTAATGCGAGAGCTGTTTTATGCTAGCTAACTCGCCGGAGCCTGCCCCTTTGCTCCCACCTCACTCTTCTCTCACCCTTGTTCCTCCCCCTCTGCTCTCACTCGTCAATCTGAATCTGGTCCCTTCCTCTCTTGGATAGGACGGCTCGTGTCACATGGCCCGTACACACGACAAACCCATATGTGAGTGTGTACGTATGTATGTTCTCACCCGTCAGCTTCCCACGGTATAAAACTGGGAAGCAGGCATGCTTCAGAGAAAAATGCTAGCATTATTTTTTTTGTCCATTTTTCTTTGTCTCCCTCGCTATCTAGCCTCCTATGATACATATGCTATATATGATACTTAATGCTAATAATATAGAGTCATGACATCGCTCGGTCACGCCCAGTGGAGGACCCACGATGCATTGCAATAATTACATCTAGTAATACATGGCCTTGTATAAAGAACAATGTGTAATAATATTTAGAAATACAGTATACTATAAACGTGTCATACACGCCATGGAATAATTGTAAATATGTTTTATATGCAAAAGAGTGAGTACAAATTTCAGGTATATTGAATATTGTATAGATATATGCTTATATGCAAGTGTTTCACAATGCTAAGAGTACAGTAAGAGCTACTAATATATATCTGTAATGCATTTTTATGAATTATAGTGATATTGTTATAAGAATAATATTAATTCACTTGTGTATTTCTTTTTTATTAAAGCTTTTAGTTGTACTGTTTACATATACAGATTTTCTTTTCTACTCAGGGGGTCTCACTTGAATGTTCACTCTTCCTCCCTTGAAAAGGGACTCAAGGTTGGCAATTCTTCTTTGCATTCTGTGCATAGGGAATAGTAATACACCAAGGAGAAAGACCGTAATCGGTCGCGACACGAAAACAAACAAAAACCACTCCTGCAAACTGCGAGGCATCGCTCATAGACCCCAGGCTACAGACAGTCCCAAAAATTTGCGCGCAGTCCTAGCAGAAACCGTGCCACAGACAAAACAAAGTTTGGGAAGTCATTTCGAAGGTCACAGTCGAGAGATAGGTCTACTCTATGTTATTACAATGCAAATCCTGGACACTCAAAAACTGAGTGTTATATCAAAGTTAAGAAGGATAACCAAAAGACCCAAGGTCTAGAACCTTACTGTGCCACCACAAGGCACAGGGTAATTGGACTTCCAGCTGTAAAACAGTAGAGAAATTGGTTGTTATTTTTAAGTCGTGGGAAGGACAAGCCACGACAAAAAATGACATTCATAAAGAGAGACAAGTCTAAGTCTAGGAGGCGTGCAATTCAGATAGGATGCGTCTTAGGAAATGAATGTATGTTAATGCCAGCCATATGTGAGAAGGAACACATTTCTTTATTCTTGGATACAGGCTCTCCAGTGAATTTAATAACACAAAAAGAAATAAATAGAATTTTTAGAAATAAGAAGAAAGTAACCTTCTTAGAAGAATCTGAATCTGGTCCCTTCCTCTCTTGGATAGGACGGCTCATGTCACATGGCCCATACACACGACAAACCCATATGTGGCTGTGTACGTATGTATGTTCTCGCCTGTCAGCTTCCCATGGTATAAAACTGGGAAGCTGGCATGCTTCAGAGAAAATTGCTAGCGTTATTTTTTTTTTCCATTCTTCCTAATCTCCGTCGCTCTTTAGCCTCCTATGATACATATGCTATATATGATACTTAATGCTAGTAATGTAGAGTCACGAGACACACACACACACACACACACACACACACACA